>JAVFBW010165666.1:0-11416 GCA_034783835.1 Mopalia ciliata
TCTTACTCAATATCAAAATAAGGACTGAGTGATTAGTGTTTTAAGCTGTCATTAAGGGTATTTCACTTCTTAAACTGAGGTTGTTTGGACCATCACGAGAAGGGCAAAACTTATTTACCTTGTAAAAGTATAGTAAAACCTCCCGAAGAAACATAATGTATTAATTAACATTTCGGTTTATTGATATCCTTTAAAAATATATATACATTCATAACAGGGCAGTTTGTAGAAAAATTTCCCAGGGTCCTATCTCGAATTCTTTAGACTATAATCAGGATTCTGAATCCATTTTTAGCTTGATTTTAACATAAATTTATCAAAATAGTGATATATTTGGGCCTGAAATAGTTTGGGCGTCAATATGTTTTCCGTAACTAAAATGGCTCTGGATAATGCCCTGCATTAGTTACTGATAATAATTGAGCCTAAAACCAAGAAAAACTTGCATTTGAATAGTTTATCTAGAGTTAGAGACGATTTACCAGTTTTATAATGTAATGATATCACGGTGTTAGTGTGATTGTATTTGTTATCTTGATGAATGTTATCAACATTGAAAAAAAGAAAGCGTATTGGAAGGTGTTCATGTGGTAATAAATTAACTCTGTATCTACAGCTTTCTGGTAAGCTGAGTTTCTATACAGCTTCGGTCCATAAAAATATTTCTATTGGACACAATATTCAATATGATTAACTGCTAGCCAGTGACCTCTTCTTACTCCAATGAAATTGAACAGCAGCAGTTTGCCAAATTAGGCGGTGATGCCATGGCCTAACAAGCTAACAAAATTGGGTATTTTTATATTCGAAATGGTTCCAGAAAAAAAGCCTTTCTTTTCGGCATTCTGTGGATCTCTATAGAAGAGAGAATAATAAGTTTAAGATTGCTTGATAAATTGCTGCCATCAACTCTATTTTGGCTAATGGCCGCCTATTGTATGTGTAGTGTGATGAGTCTCTCTCATCACGTCATTTAGGATAAGCTGAGAACCAAAATCACCAAAACACCAACCTCGAAAGCTGGCAAATTGCTAGCACTTGTTATGCTTGCCGCAGACAAATACAGCGATTCATCAGCCAAAATCACCATGAAAAAATTCTGAGTCAGAAGAGGATTTTGATAAAAACTAAACATCAAAATAAAAAACTCAACACCCTGTGAAGATATTCATGAACGAGAAGAAATTTTCTACCATGGGTCTTTAGGAATTTTTCCATCAGTACCATGATACCCGTAACTTTTTCTTCTATCACATGCGATTTAAACATCGATAAATAACTGCAAAAATAACAGCAAATTAGGTAGATTAACACAGAAAATCACTTCCCCAATGGTTAACAATGTATCATTTATTGTAGTTATATATCACAAATAACTTACATCAGGCAGTAATTTCAATTGCTACCAGTTACTAGTAACAGACAGTTTTCAATCAGTATAATTTTTTATGGCCAGGTTTTATCCACAGTACCAGTTATAGCAATTGTACAGGCCAAATAACAAAATCATTCCAGTACATAACAAATAACCATAAAAGTTACCAAATTTTGTCATACACACATCTTACAAAGGCCTTAATTTGAATAGGTTTATTTGATGATACGAGCAGGAGATATTAAGCCATTATTTGTCTGTATCATAAATGCCTTAATCAAAGAAATTAACAGCACATTTAAAAGGTTTGCTACAGTAAATATGTCAATACAAGAGACAGCATCATCTTCCAATAAAGGACAGTCAGGCTGATCAATTGTTCCCTGCCCCCATCAAATTAAAAACTCCGAAGCTGAATACAAGAAAAAAAAATCGCTTTGCCTAAGATACCAGATGAATGTTTGTTGAACTATTTACGTGTAGCTATTATCTTTATAATTGGTGTCTATTTATTCTCGGGCGTAATCGCTTTGCGCACACATTTGATCAACAAGACGATCTGATAAATGCTTTCACCTTTTTATCCTTCTTGATTATTGATTGTGGGAGAGTTGCTTTGTTAATCCTGTGCCTAGATTGACACACTGTTCGTTTGGCCGATCGAGACATGACACGGAATCATACGCAGAAGCAAAAACATCAGAAAAATGTACGTCAGACATCAGCTAACGGTCCATTCCATCACAGATTATGCTCAATTTCATTTTCATAATGGCAAACAGATACTGGGTAATGTGATTTGATTGCATCCTTTTTAGATAACAGAATAAAGATGAGCGAGGAATAAATGCCGCACAAGCACGGCTAACAGTGTGGAAGAGAAGGCTGTATTTAAACTTAAAACATCACACAGTTTTTTTTTTCCGAGAGAAGGCTTAGAGCTGTGAGGAAGGTCAAAGACACAAGAAACTATAATCTGATTTCAAACCTGAGTCATAGGTCTAGAGGCTTCACAATTCAACCGATCCATTCAGCGTGGCTTTCAAAGACACAAATCACTAAATAAAAGGAAACAGATCATGGGCATCTCCAGTATTCTAAAATGCCTGGCAATAGATAAATGTTCGGTAGTTTGCTTGTTTGGTGTTGAAATGTTTAGTGGTGGCGAAACCTGATATGAGTGGGGACAAGATGGCACAGTACACGACTAAAGCACCCCTCAGTAAGAGACTACAATAGCTTACAGCACTTGTACATGTTTCTAGCATAAATTTTTGGTGAAGGTGCAATGTTACCCTATGAACAACATATCTGGTCAGGATTGAAAAAATATTTATTTCCTGTCTCTAAAGGAGTCTATCAATTATGCTATAAGATGCGTGACTCATATTTTTTGCAGAATATACGAATTCCTGAAAGCTTGGCTATAAAAGGCAAAATTCAGTTGTGTGATCTAAGGATATTAAGCTCAAATAAATATGATGGATTAACCAGAGTAAGTGTCATATTATAGAGTTACAGTTTTGTTCAATTTGACAGACTGTTTCAATTTTAAAACCCTTGAAACTTCAAATAAATCTTAGCTCAAGGAACAAAGATGATCATAAAACAGGCACCTAATCTGACAGCTTGCTTTAACAAAAATTTCATTCAATTAACCAGAAAAAAATGCTAACGTGTCAGAAAATTGTCAAATAGATTGTTGCACATGATCACACACCTCAGAGTGTTTATCATAAATTTGAGAGAAAAAACGAAGGAAAGTTTGCAATTGATGATCACACACTGAGCAGCTAGCATCATAAATTTCTGAAAACCAACTAAGCGGATTATAGACTGTCAAGGCTTAAAGAAACATAATCAAATTCCTTAAATTAAGAAAAAGGGAAAAGCTGCTAACTAAAGCATAAAATTGTCAAATAAAACAAACAGCCTGACAATGAATACATATACAGAAGGGTGAATATGAAAAGGAGAAAGGAAATTTTAAAAAAATGTAGTTATAAATAAGTTAATAAACAAGTAGATTGTGTCTGAATACTGATAACCATTTACATGAATCCCCAGATCTATAGTTCTGTATTAAGAGAGAACCTACAGAGGGTCAAGGGTCACAATGACCCAATCAAATGATTTTTTGTTTATCTGGTCAATTCACCATGAATATTACGGGGCTTTTGATTGGATTATCTTAAGCCACTGATAAACACAGGGCAGGGCATTCAGGATGGTCCCTAAAGGACAGGGCATTGTTCAAGGCCAATAAAAGGAATGTCTGCTTGATATATTGAAGCCTGACTGATTGAATTTTAGTCAAGACCCTACACAGTTCGATCGCCTTTCCCATACACTTTACTTGCTCTTGAATTATGGACGGCCACCATTTGAGGCAGTTTATAGTTCCCATATTTTTTCTGCCATTTTTTTTCTTGTTCCCTTGGTGATGTGACCTGATATAGGTTCCCGCAAAAGAGTTGGCCCTGGATCAAAAATTCTACTGAGGCGTCTCTGCTTTAGCTACAATGATTCCAATAATCAAATTTGGGCTTGTGTCCGGGAAGTGAGGTGAATGGCTCGGGAAAGCACCCAAGAGTCGGGCACTGTGATTTCTCAGTTACAATCAGTTCCACCACTTCACTAGCACGAACTAATCAAGTGGCAAATTAAACCGTACTGCCATTTATCAATTTTAAGATCACATGGCACTGGTGTCAGTAGTGGGGGACGGAAGGCCTTGCCATTACTCCTAGCATCTGACCTGGCTCTTTTATCTCAAACCTCAACATCGTTAGCTAATCATTCATGTCTGTAGAAATTTCGATCACATCTCACAGCACCTACTCACCAGCTTGACAGATATCATTCAGTTCTGTGAACGATCTCCAAATTATATTCATGTCAAAACATGAGTAATGAAATAAAAATAAAAATCTACATAGGCATAACACAGAAAAAGACTACTTCAAAAGGAATTCAATGTTATAATTATTTCCCTTCAATAATAAAAAACTTAAAAGGTGGAGCAAAAACACCAAACTTTGAAGTCAACAAGAACACTACAAACTCAATCATAATTTCTACTTTATTTAAAGATTAATTTCTATTTAGCTATAATTTTCGGCTTTTCTATATTAAGAATTTTTACAGTGCAAAGATACATTATGATCCATATGCTACATGTATATCAAAATATTGTTTGCGTTATCAAAAAGGTGTAATTCCCCTATAGTGATAGCAGCAATTTGGTAAATATCTACAAATTTCTTGGTGATAATACAAAGTGCTGTGAGCAGGCTTTCACTGAGAACCAAGTAACTATATATGTCTAGAAATCTGCTTTGGGAGCCTGGGGCGTGTAATTAAGCTTAATAGGAGATAGGCTGATCCATAGAGGCCAGCATCGTGGCAGCTTTTAACTGTGAATATAACTACTTATCAAACACTAAAAGGAGACTGATTATCACAATGTAAGATTCCCCACCGTGGAGAGTGATCACTGGAAAAACAATCCATGAGCATTTATTTATTGTACGGTTTATAGCTTCGGCTAGATTGTCTGTTAAGACATTCAGATGGGTAGACAATCAAACAAAATGATTTCTCAATTAAAAAATGATATCATCTTCAGTTTGTACAAAATTAGTTTTGAGCTACATGGTTTTTACAGCTAATTTGATGATTAACATATTAGAATTGCATAGAAACTTTAAACAAATATGTTAAATTTGGACTTTAACAGGCCCATGTAAAGCAGTGTGATGAAGAAAGACATTCAGCAACCCTTTTGATCAGATGAAGTCTAACAAAAACATTTTGCTTTTTTAAGAAACTGTATAATGGTTATATATTTTTATTGCACAATACTGTACTTTAAAGTGGCTTATGAAACAACAGGAGACCTTTATGATACAGGAGATGTACTGCCTGTAGGAAACTTTATTGGAAAGATCAGTTGTCAAGAATTTAGTGCCTTAACACAGGCATTGCAGACCAGTTAGGGCATCTGAATTATATCATTTGGTGATAACAATTCCTAAGCAGAACCATGACCACGGATAGCGGTTGTTACCGTGTTGTATTGGCTCAATTCATTTAATGGTAAGTTGCAGCCCTGTGAATTGGGATTCGATTTTCCAGAGAGTTAAAGACGGCCTGAGGCTCCTTGCTCTACGTTACAAGCAGTTGTCATGTTTAATTAATGTAGCCCCTTCCCAATGCCACTCAGCAGTCCTCTAACTAGCCAACATTTAATTAACGGACAACTCCACATCCAAATAACTGCTTTATTTTCCATGTGGCTTATGACAGCCATCTTGGTCATAGAAATAATCTTGTACGGCTTCCTGCAGACTGAAGAAACTTTTTCCTATCTTATGTCATACATTTGTGCTTCTATATTTATATCTGTTGCTCAAAGAGTTTTCTTGGTGATATGCGTGAGGTGGAATGTAATAAAACTCAATAATCCAGAAAAATAGATGATTGATTGATTGATTGATTGGTCTTTTTTGCCGTAGTTTAAGGGTATTTCACTTTTATGACTGTGGAGTATTCCATCAATAATTGACACTAGCACAACCAAGATGTGAGGCATTTCTATCTTAATGTTGAAAAATTATTTTACCTCTAGTGCTCAGTTAAGACAGCATTGTTCCTCTTTCATCAAACTGCCCTTAGCCAGAGGACCTGTTACTTAAAGAGTTCTTCTAATGATACATGTGTGGAAGAATGTAGTAAACCGAATAATTCCAGGAAAATAACTAATCGATTGATTGGCATCATACACCATCCTTGAGGGTATTTCACTTGAGGGATAAGATACATGTACTATTCAAACAAACTATATATGGTGGATAATGGATGAAATACAAAAAGAAACACTGCCAATAATATCAAGAATTGCTGAGCAATCGGGAGAGAGAAATGCTGAGCAAAAAGATACAAAACAACCCTGACCATGACCAGATCTGGTTCCTGTTCAACTATAGCTCGAAGAGCACCAGGGTAACAGGAAGCTCTCTCCATCCACCACGTGGCATGATAAGAAATCTGTTCTGCGTTGCCCTTTAGGGGAGAGAGCAGCCTACAGGACGAAGGAAGTTCCCACCAATCACCCGCCTTGTTTAATCCATGTCATATGAAATCTGTACTAAATACACCCAGTTATATCTAGCAACATTGACATAAGCCTTCAGCAAAACTTAACACAGTTGTTAATTAAATAATAGTTCCAGGTAGAAAAACCTTAATCTAAGCTTAATTGATCCAATCTTTCATTGAGTGCTATGGATGTTAATACCAGCCTATAAACTGGTTTCCACCTTCTACTTATTGAATGGCCGGATTGACATTTAAACAAACCTTACTAAAATGATTACCACTGGAAAGTGATATAAAAACACAACATTCAATGTTGTTCATTCAATAACATATCTTAATATCTATTTTGTTAATCAATACAGTTCAATGATTTTAAAGCTTAAAGCTGATAACAAAACACTGCAGTTGTTGTATATTATTGACTTAATCTAATTTCTGTGGTGTTTTTTTTTATATAATTAATTAAGGTTGATTAAATAGACTTATCAAAAAACTTCTCGGCAATATTCAGGCTAATGGAGAAAGAGACATTTCTTTTCAAGAATTACGATCAAATTTACAAAGATGGATTTTATTCCTGCATTCAATTTATCTGGCGCTTGATTAAAATGGGCAAGCTAGGGTCTTGATGTGAGGCAGATAAAGACAGGCTTGTAATTCAATTATAGGCAAACAGAAGAGTAGAGTTGAAGCAGTATATAACAGTGAGGATTGTCATTTCTGTTGAAGAATAATTTGATTTCTGGCCCTCCATCCATTCAAGGGTTTATGCTTTCCACTTACACAGGCCTGATTGGGACATTGAAAAGCCAGAAATGTCTTGAGTAAAGAAAGGGGATTTTGTCATGTAAAGAGAATGAACTGAAGCTCGATAAATTGATCGTTTCCTCGTCCAACACTGTACAGGTTTAGATTTTGCACTAAAAGGAAATTGATAATAGGTTTGTGTGGGTCAATGTTGAAAATGTACTGAGGTAGATTCTGGTTCTATTTGGCAGTGCTACGAGGATTGTGGCCATATAAGATCAATAAACATCGCCCTTATGGACTTCTCCTTCAATCGCGCAAAGACCAAATCACTTGTGAAACTCCTTCGAGGAAAATCCAATAAAATAAGGAGGGAATGGCAAAAGCCTAGCTGAGATAAATCAAATGTTGGATTTTCTTCACAAGTTACTGGTAGTACTCTACAGCCTAAAGTTTGACTTGGTTTCAAACACTTTGACCGGCTTTTACTATAGATTTATAGCGGACATTGACAGAGTAGAAGGACAGCACTTGGCCTGGTGCCAAAACCTGATCATTAGAGAGAAGTGTCCATCCTATTGATGATAAGTTTCTTGTTTATCGCTTTGTCGTCCAGACAGTTCAAAATATTGCGATTTCAACCAACATCTACTAATTTGTGTTATAATTAAATGTCCCACTGGAAACCCCAATAAAATGGACATAACACTCAGCTCAGATCACATCTCTACCATCAATACATTTTTCTTACAAATACAAGCTGCCATTAAACATCAGAGTTCGGTATTTCCCGTTATTTGAGCTGTTATTAATGCAATCATTTTGATTCCGCAAGTTAATAATTAACAAATGTGGTAAACCAGTATCCTCACTCATGAGAGTTTTGTTTCTTTGTCTGGATTGTGAGTAATTTGCAAACATTCCTTTCCTCAAGACACGGTATGAGACACCCTCCTCCCCCCCCTACTTAACAAAAAAAAAATTCTGAAATTTCATCATGGATTAGTCTTTCTTATAGACTTAGTATTCACAGTTACAGCCTGATTGAAATCTATCTTGCCAGCTATATTTAGCTAAATGGTATTGAAGCTAACAAGGGCAGATAAATCTAGGCTGTCTGAGCAAACCTCCAAAGACCAATAAATCCCATATCGCCCCACATGTGATTGGAGTGTCAGAACAGAGCAATGATATGGCTTATATCCCAATACAAGGGGAGGTTAGGGTAATATAGAAAACAAGAAAATTCCGCACTTTTACATAGCAGCTGAATATAATTTAAAATGTATTATTAGAATTGCGTTATTGGGGATTACAGTGTGCTGATGCTTATTTTCTTCCTGACAGGGTCAGAATAATATTTGGAAAATAAAACATTTTTTTTTCTTCAGAATATTTAAAATGGAACAGGGTAGTTTTCTAAAAATTTAGTGTCAAATAAAAATGGATCTTATTACTGTATCTTTAAGGTCCTCGTCACAATCTTGTACAACAGAAACAAGCTTTTAGGAAAAGGTATGTATTTACAAATATGCAAGAAATTTTTTTGTTGTTGAATTAAGGACAGTGCGATAAACGAATACATACATAAATGATTTTTATCACATATTATAAAACAAAAGTGAGGTTCACTCACTGGCTAGTGTTTGATTGGGGTTTAACATTGTACTCAAGGGTATTTCACTTATATGACAACAGATCGTCCACTTCACACTGCACCTTGCCTTATTACGAGTGAAACTGGAAAAGAAACCCCGTAAAAATCCCTCCCGTGATTGCCGGGGCCACAACGTGTGACTCGGGCATAAACATGATGGGTGACAGAGGGACTCGATCCTGTGAACAGTACATCAAAGCAAGTTTAGAAAGTGCACATGCTACCACTAAGCCACGGCTGCAGGGCATGAAGAGTTAAAAGATGATAATTGTGAAGACCCGGTATTAGTTAGCTATTCCTTCATTCTTTCAATAACTGTCAATGTGTTACTTAACACTGATTTTCTGCATCATATCACATACTAATCTTTGCCATTAACCACAAACAAACAAGCCTGTATCTACACTACATCTCCTAATTATTATTACATTTCATTTCATTATTGACACAGATATAAGCTTTATTTTGTATCTACAGTATGCCACCGTACAAACATGGTCTGACCATTTGAAACAAATAAATAGCCAAGTCATAGAAATAAGCCCTACACTGTTAAAAAAACTGTGTTTTTTCTACTGTTGCAATATTTCACTGATTCGAATTCTTTTATTTTTAGAAATCATACACTAATAATTAAAATAAATTGATGTGTCTGGAGCATATAGAAAAACAACTCGACCATAAAGATGAGAATAATTTGTTAATTATGATTTGTGAATATAAACATTCCACGCTGTCTATAAACGAAAGATGCAGCATTACCAATGCAATAAGTTATACAAATGCATTCTTGATTAATTTGTCATATCTGGCATTGATCATGAAAGTGTAATGGAAATTATCCAGATTCTTATAGGGACATCTCAAATATTTTTTTCTGAAATCAAGATCTTCAACATATAAACATTGAACAGAAATGACCAGATATCAAAATAAATATGGAAATCTCAAGGTTTAGGTATTTAAAGTTTTTTTTTCTTCTTTTTTCGCTGTCCTAGTGATATAGGCGGTTCAAGGAGACAGCAACGACAACACTTTGGTAAAAAAGAATTATAATCAGTGCCAATCTAAAATTCAGTGGAATCAAAGTCAGATCGGGAGTCGAAGAAAAGGCTTGGTCCAAAAGAAGAGATGTGCCATTGTGACGTTTCACTTCTCCGAACATAACATGCTGACAAAACCAAACAGTCAAATAAAAACATTGTGAAAGCTTCAATTATGTCTTAGCAAAAGAACCAAACAGCAATTTGTTGAATAAACATCTGTAAATTACATTGCTAATGGCCGCTTTGTACAGATCCAAAAGTATATAACAAAGGCATGATGTAATAATAGTTTGTCCTTTTCAATAGTGACAGTCTTCATCCGGAAACACTTTCAAACACGCCTAAGAAAGCTTTGCGAATTTACATAATCTGTTTGCGAGACATGCTGTTTGTTCTCTGCTAGGTAGGAAGTTTGCGCTTCTTGTTTGCGGGCTTGGCGTTGTTATTTGCTGGCCTTGGGAATAAAACATCTAGCGACTTAACACCGATGTAAAGGTTAAGTCTGGTGTAGCCAGCAAAGTGTTAAAGTGTCTCAGCTTTCATAACTTAGTCATTGTTCTTTGATTTATGTGATTGGGGTTAAACCTTGTAATCAAGCATATTTTACTATAGCGAAAGGAAACCGAAAACAAACCTCCCTGCAACTACAGTAAACAAATCCACCTATAATATACATGTAAGCTAGTCATACTCAAAACCATTGAACAAGTTTAATAAACACTTAAAATAGTGTAAAAATAGCATCAAAGTAATTATAACTTAATTTCAAATAATTAACTTAATAGCTGCATATGTTCACAAAAAAATAAATAAAATTCTGCTCAAATTTTATAAAAAGTCATTAGGCTTGTTTATATATGTGATTCATAAACACTTATATGGGGAAGGGATTTCATAAAAAAAACCACTGTAATTAAAAACTATCAATAGCATGATTCTAGGTGAAAAATTTATAAAATATAGGTCGCCAAGAATATAATTGAAATATCTAAGAATTGGGAGCCATCAATAACTTTCTAGACAATAACGGCAAACATCAAATCGATGGAATTGGCATGTTTTACAATATCATGAAGAATTGAAAATCCATAACATCCTTGTGGTTTCTAGCAAGGGAGAGTTAAAAATAGAATAAATATTCCCCATGGGCTAGTTGAGTTTTTATTGCGTGACTAGCTGCCTCCAAATAGCCAGGCAAATACATCATGGCCGATGCATTTGGGAAAGCAGGTTTTACAATTTCGGGCAAATGCCTTCCATAACCTGAAATATATTTTGATGTTTTTCTCACAAATAGTGCAATACATCAGATACTTTTTTAATAAAAAAACCAATATCGATATATGTAAATATTGATTCAACAAGGAATCTGTTATTGTCATCTTTCAACATGACATATGTAGGTTTAAAATACATTGCATATTATTTCGTTTGTTCGGTTATTGTGCTTTTTCCATCCCTTCCATACATGTTTTTGTTAATCTGTTCCAG
>JAVFBW010165677.1:0-11415 GCA_034783835.1 Mopalia ciliata
GTCATTGATTACCATACATATATTATTGTTTTGTTTTTGTTTGACAAAGAATTCCAAATGCCTTTATATTTTTTTTGTGTTTTTCATGCTTATATCTAATTTCGCTTTCTCTTTCAGAAGTTGTGCTGACAAACTCCAACATCACCCAAACGCAATGGGACATCCACAGATATAGGCCTGTGCGTATAATGATAAAGCTCTGATTTTACAGTATTGAGTAGACAGTGACAGTGAAATGACGACAGAGAAAGATGACACCAACGAGATAAAGTTCTACCATTTTCAACGTCAGCCTAAAGTTTGCAAGAAGACATTATATTCTACATCTTTTCTTTTAAATGTTTAACCTCCTTGATCAATTAAATTCTTTCCCAAAAAGTTATTGTTGTTAAATGAGTAATTGGAGAAGCTGGTATAAACCACTATTCAAATACTTTTATAGACTAAACTCCGCCTAAAGCTGTCTAAACATAGTAAACCCTGACGTGATATACGATTTTAGGATTTCCCACTAATTATAACTATGATTATTTATTAGCCTTATTAATCGTAACTGATCTGATCCGATTTTAAATGATGTTTTACTCATTTCACATATAGCAGCCGAAGAAATTCTTCTAAGAATCGTGTCAGTAATGAAAATTGATGTATTATAATTTGAAAGTTGATTGACTGATTAATTTTAAAGGAATTGATGGACATATATAAACGAAATAGCGATTATATTCATCTGGCTGAATTGTTAAAGGAGAAGGCACGCAACTTTACAATGGATTTTGGTAGGTTTTAAATACCATTTTAGTAACATAACAGCCCTAAGATCAAAGGACTAATAACAATTAAGTCAGTAATTAAAAAAAATACAAACAGGAAGTGACGTTTGTGGTGCCCACAACATATCGTCTGCTATAGCAGTGTTAAACGAATGAATACCTAATTTCTGACCAGAATTATGCATGCCTTCGTACCTGGATAGGAACATATGAATTGTTTTTTGCATAAAGGAATGCTGTTTCTCTGTTTCCTGAGAGATTTTGTTTTTTTATGGCAGTGGCTGGTAAAATCAGAAACCAATATTTGTCAGTAAAGGCATCGCTTTACAGGTTAGAGAAATTGAGACTGCGTAACACATGCTGTGCAATCCCATTACGAGAGGGGCTTTCAACACGATTAATTGACCGATTTAAAGCTAACAAAGAAGTTTAAAAAAGAATGCTGTATACCCATGTCTCAACATCCTCGGCCATTTCCGTACCATAAATAACCTCTCATGTAATGTTGTTCATTTCAGGGGAGGTAACTTGCAAAGATTTACTTTACCATATGATTGAGTTATCCACGTGTTTATTGTTTACGTTTGAAGGCTATTCTTGTGTTGATATGATGACGTCATTGGAGCTACATTTTTATTAAAATACATACAGCCGGCGAAATTTGAATTATTTACAACAAGTCATACATAAAAAGGAACAGTGTTTTGTTTCAAGTGATTTTAGCCTAGTAGAGGGCTTGTTTGGTGTGGGGTTTTGTATACAAATCCGCGGGGTACTCTGGTTGATTTCGACGCATGCGCGACCAAACATCCGGCGGTTAACATTACAAGTTTTCTTGTAGTATCATTGCTTCCATTCACCTCCGGCACAACTGTACCGGTACGGAAAGTGTCGAAGGATGTTCCGACATGGCTGCGGCATTTAATGTCTTGGATCTACAGGCATGTTACCAGGTGCCCGATTCCAGATCCGTTATCATCCCGTGAACCATAACCCTGACGCTTTAATAGTATCCTTCTGATTTGTATTAAGTTTGAATTAGTAAATGTTGTTCGTTTATTATTACTCTGTTTTGTGTTCATTTCTGATCTCTGTGAGTACGCCAAGCAATCCGTCTATAAATTTAAGTTGGTATCACGTGGCCGTATGAGTCATGTCTCAACATCCTTGGCCATTTCCGTACCTTAAATAACCTCTCACGTAATGCTGTTCATTTCAAGGGAGGTAACTCGTACATATTTACTTTACCGTATCCACGTGTTTATTGTTTACGTCTGAAGTCTATTCTTGCGTTGATATGATGACGTCAGTGGAGATACATTATTTTTAAAATACTTACAGCGGATGAAATTTGAATTATTTGCCGCAAGTCATACATGTAAAGGGTACAGTGTTTTGTTTAAATTAGATTTTAGCCAAAAAACAGGCTTATTTGATGTGGGTTTTTTACAAATCCGCATGCGCGACAAAACATCCAGCGGTTAACATTACAGGTTTTCTTGTACTATTATTGCTTCCATTCACCTCCGAGATAACTGTACCGGTACGGAAAGTGTCGAAGGATGTTCCCACATGAGGCCTGTCGCACACGGATCGATTTTTAGTCGCCGACGGAGAATCGTTCGTGTGCAGCGGGTTTAACGCCAATGTAGGCTTACAACAGACGTCGAAATGGACTTGGCTATTATACATATCACGATAGGCCTTGCATGTTAAGTTGATGTTAACAAATATTTCGAACTTATCAACAACAAAATTAACGCTTGTATAGGTCTGCTGTATTGGGCTGCATATTATAAACACCGTAGCTAAATCTGTTCGATAGATCTCCGCAAGTGTGATTGGAATTTATCAGGACGTGTGTATAGCTTGTTTGTGTCAGACAGACGTGTATAAATATAACGTGATGAAATATATATATAGATCGGTTGAGGGTGCGATAACTTAAGTGCTGTGTGGATTTATAAGTGCTACGGTGTTAACGATTTATTATCCCCGTGAAGTGGTGAAATTCACATCTTCTAATCTTATTATAGGCATATACGTATATTTATAGATTAGCGCAAAAGTCGATATAAACATTAAAAATATGATGTAGTATACACAATAATAATAAAATTAATACGGCTGCTTTCATTATCAAACATTTAACCATGTATTATGTCACTTTCATTAAGACAATGTCAATATATGAATGTACTTGGGGGTCGGCGGGGCCCACAATCCGATTGGCCAAATCTGGTGTGACGGCTTATGAAGGTAACCGAAGTAAGCATACGCTCGTATAACCAGCGATCGGCTTACGGTATAGCCCATACTGATCCAATACGCTGGAAGATATAGAGCTTTTGTTAGGTATGGCTACCGGAGACACCAGCTAATGAAAGTCGATCTTTCCAGGCGCTTTCTGCTTTGAATGGTTACATGGTTACAAGGGGCAGCACATCCTTGAGCCACCCTTTTACAAACCTGTATGCTCACGTGCCCAGGTCAATCAATATAATTTTGTGTGATTTTTTAGGCCGACTCCGGGGTTCACAGGCATCTGATTGGACAACGTCGTTCTTATGCTTAAGGCCCATACCGGTACCTAACAAAAAGCTCTATATCTACCAGCGTATATGATCAGTATGGGCTATACTGTAGGCCGATCGCTGGTTATACGAGCGTAAAGTAAGCAAGGCTTAACGAAAGATCATTAAATTATCATAAAAAGCTAAGCTTATGACCCCACGGGAGTAGCCGTGAGCTTAACATGTGGCGTATAAAGCCAGAGCATGAGTGGGTGAATCAATGATTAATTAAACCCCGATGAGCCAATTCTTAATCTGGCCTATAATTGCATAACCCCGATGAGCGAATCCCTAAACTTGACTATACGGTCATAACCCCGATGAACCAATACCTAATCTGGCATATAAATCCATAGCTCTGAAGTGCCAATCGCTAATCTGGCATACACAGCCAAAACCCGATGATCCCATTCTAGACAATAAAATCAGAGCTTCAATGAGCAAATCCCTAACCTGTAATATAAAGCGATATCCACTATGTGCGATTCCCTAGTTTGGAGTAGGACCCTAGTATCTACGAGGTATCAATCCCCAGTTTTGACTATAAAGCCATATTCACTATGTACCAATAACTTATTTGGAATATATAAAGCCATAGCTCTGCTGAGCAAAGCCGTAGTCTGGACACTGAAGCCTGAGTAAGCCAGTAGGATGATCCAATCCCTAATCTGGACCACTTCGTCATAGCTTCGATGATCGAGGCAATCCTCGAACTGAACTACGAATCCCGAGTTACGTTGAGCTAATCCACAATCTAGGCTCTACATGCAATATAGACCCACGATTGTCCTGATATAATCACAGGCACGTCTCATCTAGCATTTTGACCCCTGCGATGGGAAGACATGTTTACGGTGAACAAATCAATAATCTCGACTGCGAAACCAAAGTTTGGATATCCACTATAAATGTGGATCCCGAATCTGGAGAATTAAATATGAGTGAGCCAATACATAGTGTGGAAGACGAGGTCAGAGTTAGGATAAACCCATTCATAATCTGGATCATGAAACCAGAGTCAGGAATTGGCTCATCTTGACTGTGGTTTCGTGATCCAGATGATCCAGACGAATGATCTTATGTTCAAGAAAAACTCCGAGAGACAAATTTTTTAATAGATCTTAATCTCGAGTTGTTAAAGATAAGCCATATAAGTAATGACCATTTTCATGGTGTATAAAGCACTGATAAAAATGTAACAGGTAAGATATTCGGACTTAGGATATCGTGCAGCCTATCAACTGGTATTTCAGAGGAAGAGAAGATAACCAATGCATATACGTCTTCAAATAATTATCTCGAGGGATAAATGCCCCCTCCCCCCACCCCCCTCCTTCCGTGTCGCCGCCACTTATGTTGTCATGCAATTAATAAACTTTTAAGGATTCAATCCGTGTAACTGAACTGCTGCAAGATTTGGCATATAGCGCTGAAATCGTCAATTAAATACCGGCTTAATACAAGTTTAATATCCCAATTGAATAACGTCTGTATCATTTTATTAGGTAAACGTGCATAAAAGTGAAAATTACAGGACCTTCCAGCACTAACATTTTCAAATCTAATGTATAAGGATGGAAGAGAGAAATGGCGGATTAGCAACATGCAGATATTTGAACCGTAGTTTTGTGCTTTTAACAAGGCTAATGTGCGATTTCAAGTCTCGCTTGGCATATATATAAAATGTGTCTGGAAGTTTTCTATATACATGAATTATTATTGGAAAGAGCTTATAGACCCCATTATAAATGAAAAAACTTGAAGTTAACTCTGTGTATACCTTAACTCTGTGTCTCCAAACAAGGCTTCATTGTACAGAACTTTGCATCTAGCAATTACCTTATAATACGGTGAAAATATGAAAAATCATATGCATTAAAGACTTTTGCGTTTTAGTTATAAACAGTCCATTTCCCTTTATTTAATTTAAAACACACATAATTTCGCTTGTCAAACAAAAGTTCAATAGAGTTTTTAACATGTTTTCAGAATTTACTGAGTATACGTACTAGTATATATAGAGAATCCTACTTTCAAACTTATTAGGAGCCTACGTGCAAAGTGTGTGAAACGTCTTGCTGGGTGACCGACATTTTCCATTTTATACCAATTTTTGCTGGTGAGTTATAAGATACGCCTGGAAGTCATGCAGTTGAATCACATAATGGGGTCGCATAAATAAGGGTGTATGAATGCTGCACTGCGAGACCTGTATCTATAAGTAGATTATACTAAGAGCATGTTGACCCTGGGATTACAATATACATGTATATTGTAATCCCAGGTTAACCTATTAGTACACACAAAATTCAAATATAATCACTTTGACCAAGATGCAAAAATTGTGAATCTTTTTTCGAAACAACCTAAATTGAGACTTGAAAATCTCTAAAAACAGTGGCTACAAGATCTGCTCACCCGGTGTATTCGGGAGTATTTTGTACACATAATGTATGTTAAATACACCAATCGACCATTAAAATACTCACAAAACTTAAAATTTTATGCTATGCTTTATCACCAGAATACGCATAATGGTATGAAAATACTCCTTAAAAAGAATATTTGTACACGTAAATTTCTAATGCACCCTTAGAAATAATGGTTCTTTGGGGGTTCTTTAGAAAAAAGGAAGGTTCTATATGAGACCATAACGAAAAACGTAATGGAACAGTTGCTGTTAGGGCTCCAAAAAAGGGAACCACCTGAGCTATGACTGATTTGCTATTTGTCTTGATATATTAAATCATAGCTGTGGGATTTAATCACACGTGGCGGGGAGTTGGGGGGAGTAAATCACACGGGGTGGGGAGTAAATCACACAGGATGGGGAGTTGGGGAGTAAATCACACGGGGTGGGGAGTAATCACACGGGGCAGGGAGTTGGGGGAGTTAATCACACGGGGTGGGGAGTAAACCACACGGGCGGGGAGTTGGGTGAGTAAATCACACGGGGCGAGGAGTTGAGATAGTAAATCACACGGGGCGAGGAGTAAATCACACGGGACAGGGAGTTGGGGGAGTAAATCACTCGGGGTGGGGAGTAAATCAGCGAAGACTACTTTCACGTTTCCCTATTCCTATCATGTTTAAAAGTTTGGTGCTGGAGCATATAGCTGCGATTTCATATTCGCCATATAGCTATAAATAAGAGTTTATAATACCAGATACAGTATCAACATCACCTCTTGGCGAACTTGAGAGCCTGTTCATAATTTGAAGAGTATACCGTTCTTTACTGCTATAAATTGGAGTAGCCATGAAAGTTAACACAGGTAGGCCTACAGGACAGATCTCCTAACAAGTGACTGGTCATTTTGAACTGAATATTTCGCTTTTAGTTTGCCATCATCAGGACAGTCCATGGTGGATAAAGTAATTTGTGGAGTCTATATACTAAGGTTTAGGGGCCATCAGGCCCCGGAATTTTTGCGAATGAGGTTGGCTAGCTCCGTAGACAATGTCCGCTCATTTAGTTACATCAGATATTTTAATGAGATCGATTATAATCTGCAGTTTAAAACTAACATTTTTTTAACAATCGCCATAAGACTAAACGTATTTTGCATATAATCTATTTGCCTATTCATCGTTATTATTATTTATCAATGGCAGATTCTTAATAGTAGGGATTGAGTTGCCTATTTAACAACTAGTTTATGCTTTCTTTATTTATGTATAAAATGTACTTATATATATTTTTTTTAATTGATGTATAGTGTTGTACTGTTCGACCTATAGTATATCTGAAAAGAGTTAATCACCTACAATAATTATCGAGCCATGTTCGTTAATGGGGCTCAATACATACGAAGGCCTATGTTTACCGTTACATCAAAGTCGCCCTCAAAAGACAGGGGTGTGCAGCCTGTACAGGCATTGTAATCTTCAATAGTTTTGATTTAATAAGTAAAATTTCCCGGTAAAATTCTGGAGGTCGCTGTCTTACCTCCATGCCTTAGGTACAGCCCGCTTGGTCATAAACCTAGTGCCATTTTGAACGTCTACATGTAGTGATACCCGTTAATTCAGCGTATTTTGTGCGGTCATAGCAAGACAAATTACAACTGTATTTATACACTGGGACTATGTTTTGATGGCATTCACCTGTACCTCAGGCCAATTACCATTTAAAGATACCAGTCAACCAAATCAAATAAACAAGTTATAAAGATACTTGTAAGTTTAATCATTTTTTAATGTTCAATTTGATGTTGACCTAAATAACGCATTTTCACATTTTTAAGCACCCGTTTTTCTTGAATAAATTAACAAAAAAATACATACATAAATAAACTATATCCAAAACAAAGAACGAACGAACGAACAAATAATTATTAAAAATTGTACAACTTAACGAAAATTTGAATGTATCAGTAAACCCTAAAAGAATCGTCTATAAAGAATACATTTGGTTTTCACTGGCCATCCATCCATGCAATGATTTACAAAACTATAACTACGAAAGAAATGGCTGCTGTTGAAATTTTATGGCCAAAACGTACGTTGATTTCCACCATATTTTGGCATACGGCAGGCATGCAGTATGTATATTCTTGATAAGTGGTCTATAATTTCCACAGTTAATCCATATATCATTTAGCAACAGCTTGTCTGGGGGATGCCTGTCATTAAACTAGGTCATTTCGGGTCAAACTTCAAGATTCCGGGGATAGCTATGTGACGTCACGAATTTCCCATCAGTCATTGGCTTTAATGTCCGCCATTTTCCCTGTGAGAAAAGTAGGAGTGTTAGCTGGTGAGCTTGTTTTGTGACTTAAAGTTTTCTTGGGAATTTGAGTGCATTCATAAAATCCTCGAAAATTCCCAAAATGATGGCCATTTCACATGGTACCTGTCTTCCTTCTCAGGGGTGACATTTTTCTTTCAAGAACCGATAGTTTTGGTCGGTGTTAGTGTTTTCATTCAAAATGGCTGAGAAATCCATGCCAGACAAAATGGCCGTCTCATCTGACAATCAAGCTGGAAACACGCCGCGCAAAGACTCTTCGGTCCGTGATGAGGTGGATTTGAAGAACCCACCGGGTGCACAAAGACCCTTGCTCGACGGCTTGCCCAAGAAAAAGAGCACATTCAAGATAACTAGCATCACAATGAATCCTCCCCGTGGAGCCAGCTCAGATTTGACATATGAAGCTGATGGGGATAGTTTGGAAGATTTGGATGAGAGTCATACAGAAGAAGTAAGTTCAGAGATTTTAGATAGTTCCAGGAACACTGATGTAGAGTTGGACCCAGCCTCGGAAGACACTACTCACAACCTGACACCCGATGACACCGGAAGTAAAGATAAGGTAGTGGACATCCAATCTAGGTTCAAAGTGGTTAAAATCGAGACACACGAACCATTTAGAAGGGGTAGGTGGCTCTGTCATGATTTCCTAGACCCAGCTCAAGCTGCTGTTGAGAAAACAGATGTACGTGCTGGTCAGCAGGAGGAAAGTCATTCTGGCAACTCTAGTGCAGGTAGTTCTATTCATTTTGTCCATGGCGCTGATGACCCATCAAAAAATCCTTTAGCTGGGGCACTGCCTCAATCTCAAGTTAATAACAATATTCAGTTGACCAACAGTGCACAGATAGGGCACGTTTCTTCGGACCAAACACTTCCAGGTGGTGCACAGAATGCTGTACATGGTAATATGGCTATACAGCAAAATAACACAGACTTTCAACCAATCAATCCTGCTCAGTCAAATTCGCAATCAGCTCAAATATCCGGTAATGTGCAAAACACAAGAGGTGAAACGCCTGTACCACAAATACCTGGTCACGGCCAAGTAAATTTGGCTCAGGTAACATCTCAGCCTGTATTACATCAATCCCAGTCCCAAAAGACACAGTCGACAGTCAGTCAGCAGGTACCTCCCCAAATGGGACAGGGTGTCCCACAAGGGTCAGTCTTACAACAACAACATGTACAACAGCAATCCCAGCAAATGCATCACAATTTAGTACAGTCACAGTTATCAAACCCTGGTATGTCTCATTCCCAGTCAGCCCCTGGCGTGCAGTCAGCACACTCCCAGAGTGGGGCACAGGTACCCCAGCATTCAATACCCCATAGTCAACCCCCTATTAATGCTATGCAACCCCCAGTGCTTCATACTTCACAAGGAATTCCAAGAGACATTAACGCGGGAGGTTTGCCTGCTTCCCACCTTTCTTCAAATATCCCGGATCACCTAAAAAACTCAGTAAATCAGGCTGGTGGTGCCGCTGTTCATATTCATAATAAGGTACATGTTCACCAAAGCTCACTTGGCCATGACACTGGCAATATAAATGTGCGTAAGGTTAGTGCTCCCAGTAATTTGCAATCTGTTCCTGCATCGGATGCGTCTGCAATGCCAATGGATAAATTGCCACATCATGGTGGAACTAGTTCTGTTGCTGCCGCTGAAGGGATGCATGTTGCTAAAGGCATAAGCGGTGGTCAAACAAATCACATGGACTCCAGTAAAAGGGAGTTTCTCAGACTTGATCATATAGGTGGTGACGACAATGTGCATGTTGAAGCCAGTGCGCCCTCCGGGGATATGACAGAGCGAACTGAAGTGACAACGCCACTCTTAACACCGCTTGCTGCTGCAGTGGGAGGCTTGTCAAGTCCGACCAAAGAAGGCAAAGAAGAGAATCAAAGGTATGGAATACTTCAATGTTTAATTGCTTTATTTTTTGGTGTACAAACTCACTGGATTTGAATCCCAATGTCTATTCTTGTTTAACATATATATAAACTTAATTATACAATTTCTTGATAACCACTTCTTGTTTTGTGATAGTTATATCACAAAACAAGAAGTGGTTATCCATAAATTGTATAATTATGTTACTCCACTTCCAAATGTCATTCAAAACTTATATATATAAACTTATATATAAAATTATATATAAATATTTTATTCGCAGGGTACATGTATCAGTATGTATACATGTGAGGGATAGAATATAAACAAAATTGTATTGTATAAACCAATTACCATGTATCGGCTTATACTCCAGTTGTAAGCTTCTACATGTATGTATTTATGTGTCCTATCATTTATTCAAAATATATATGTGGTTATATCACTTTTTTTGTCATGTATATTGAACTGTATGTTTAGTCAATGATACCATTACCAAGGATAGATAAAATTGATTTACCTACATGTACTCTTTAAGTAAAGGAATTCCTTGTTAATTCCTTGCATAGTGTACATACATGCCTAGTATGCATTCTCCTCTTCTTGGCTCAGTGGTTGCGAGTGGCTTCCTGAACAGAACATGCTTCGATTTACTGTTCACGGGTTTGAGTTTGCCTTTTGACCATCAGGTATACAAGCGAGTCACATGTTGTGGCTCCGGCAATCGTGGGGGTGGTTTTTAGGAGGTTTCCTCCTGGTTTTCCACCGTAATAAGGCTGTGTACAGTGTGAAGTGGACAATCCGTTGTCATATAAGTGAAAGACCCTTGAGCACGACATTAAAACACCAATCAAACAAACAAACAAACTATTCTTCTTGCCCTGTTTATTAACATATCCAACAGATAATTACATTGCCTTTTTTCAAGATATGTCCGACAAAAATATATGTGGATGAAGCCAGTTATTTTAGCTATTCATTTCAATCATAGGCCTTGGCTTAGTGGTTATCGTGTGGGCTTACTAATCCTACTTTGATGTATAGATTTGAGTTGCACATGATGTGACCCCGGCAATCATGGGAAAACAAGGTTTTCATCTTCAGTTTTCCAACATAATTAGGCAATGAACAGTGAGGTGGACAATCTTTCATGTTATATTATAAAGTGAAATACAAGTACAACATTTAACCCAAATTAATCAAACAAACAAATGTCCAACTAGAGATTAAGCATTTTTTTCTGAGAGTTTACAAGCACTATCCATGAAAGCTGAATACTAGGGCTGTCACGATTAACCGAAAATTTGATTAATCGCGATTCACACCTCACGGTTCGGTTCATGGTTCAGCATACGCACATTTCGGTTCGGTTCGATTTGTTAAATGGAGACGTCAGTTTGTGTATTCAACACTTGCCTG
>JAVFBW010165688.1:0-11415 GCA_034783835.1 Mopalia ciliata
GGACAATCCGTCGTCATATAAGTGAAATACCCTTGAGTACGACGTTAAACCCCAATCAAACAAACAAACAAACCATTGTAAGTAGGAAATTGCAATGTAAAGTGAAAAATCAATCATCATATAAGTTAAATATCCTTGAGTATGATTTTAAACCCTAATCAAACAAATCCTTCTTAAAATAATTGCTGATTTCAGTTATAGTTTATTCATCGTTAATAACTTATTACTGATTCGATGTTAAGAAATGAATAGTCAAGGCATGACATTCTCAGCTTTTTCTTTACTGTAAATTGAAATTTGGTACGTTCATATGAAGTTGAATAATTTAACAAACCTAACCTTTAGTAAGACATAAAAAGCCCAATCAATGTCATGAACTATATTTTTATTTTCTGATCTGCAGGAGTTAATGCGAATCCACGGTGGAGATTCTGGTCTTGTCAATTCAGAATCTGGAAATATCAACTTGAATTCAAGATCTGTTGGAATCAGTTGGCCATGCTGTGGCTCTAGCTAACACAAGGGAGATAACTCTAGTGTCTGTTCCAATGTTGTCTCCCCTTTCCAATCTTTACATAAATCTAACTTACAATATTTAACCTAAAAGCATTGGACATCTTCCTGACATTGTATTATATATAATAAATGCCTCCTCTTGCAATCCACTTTTAATAGGTAGCATCTTAAATTCCTCACATATGTCTCCCTCTAGGACCATGTAATCAAGTCCTTTGACCTAAAATGCCCTCAGTTAACTATTTCAGTGACAAGACTTAGGAGTGAATCCGTGCATGTCAGCTCTGCACTCATACACAGGTTATACTGCTGTCTCTATATTTATTCCAATGGTAAATGATGTATAAAACTAGAAATGTGTCACAGGGTGTGTTTGATATAACATGTATGACGGGCAATACCAATGATATTATGAGTACCAGTATGTATGTATGTATAATTAAGACTTCAAGTTTCCCTTAGCAGTGTCTGACGATAGATATATAGTGGATGAGGTGGAAAAGTTGATCATTTTGGCCAAGGGTCATCACCCCTGGAACATAAAATTTGTAAATTTTTCCATCAACAATGAATCTAACGTTGCATGTAGCATATGGAAAAATTATTTCTATTCTATTATATACCCATTATGTGTTTTATAAATTTGTTTCAAGTTGAATAGAGAAAAGTTGCTTCTTTATAAAAGCTGTTTCCCTAAGCGAATTTGCAATGAGCGGGTCAGTAATGATGTCTAACAGACATGTGTCGGTCTGGGGCCAGTTGATTGAAGCTCTATTAAAGTTAGTCTAATATTTGAGGACACCACACCATGTTAACGGTCAACCTCTAATTTGCATTTTAATCTAGTTATGGCGACTTATCGTTAAACAACTGGTGCCTGTTCTACAGTGCCCTTGAAAAGGGGGAGCTTTTGGCACTCTGTCAGATGTGCCAGTGCTTTACCTTGGCAACATCATGTCAATGGTAATACAGTGTATAGTATTATGAGGCCGCTCCACTTTTTGACAATTTTTCTTATTAAAACATGCTACATAATGACCTCCCAGCATGAACTAGATACACTTTGCTGGGAAAGATATTTCTTCGAGGGATATAAATATAGTGAAATTTATTTTGTCCATTTTTATTCTTATGTACGTGTATTTTCATAGCCAGTGATAGTAAGATTGACAAGGTTACAAGGTATTGGGCCCCTTGGAGCAGTAGGGCATGCCAATTAACATATATTTTAGAAAATTCATAAGGAAAAGGGGCCCGGTGGTAGAACCCATTCGCTACTGATAAAATTTATCTCATTGGTCATGCTGTATGAAATAGTGCATGTAAGATTATACCTTCTAGTATAATTTATAGCGGTTGGGACAGAGAAATAGGTTTTACTGCAGGGGGTCTTACAGGTAATTTCTTTGGACTTTGGAGTGTCCGAAGTCCAAACTTATGGAAGTTATGGGGTATGTTTATATTTAGTATTATTGATAATGTGCTACATTTCGTTTTGAATTAATCTTGCTCTGTATTTATTTTGATATTCCTAACTATAGATTTACTTTAAGGACCAATTATATTTGATAAATTAAGTTGGATATGAAATGGTGTGCTCTATATTAAAAAACTTGCATTTGTAGTCAAATTCCGTTTTCTTTATATAGTCATGTATAATGTATTTAAGTTATTTTATCTTGTCATGTATATATTTGCTTACGTGTGTAGTGGGGTTGATTGGGTGGAGACTTCGTGTTGCCCTGGTGCTCTTTAGCTAAGGGGCAACAACAAGATAAACTATCAATGTATCACGTATTTGCCCTGTTTTTGTAAGTTGGCTTTGGGGGTGGTTTCTTTCAACCATTGGGGCTGGCCCTAAATATGGTGTTAAACCCCAAACGAATTTAAGCTATATTTATAATACCCATGTCAGTCTGACTTTCTGCAATCTGCCAATAAGTGTGTGTGATTCTTGTCAATATTTCAGTGTAAAAAGGGCAGGTGAAACTGGCTGTCCTATAGTATGGGTGAAAAAAGCAAGGGAATGTTGATAATCAACCTCCCACAGGTTAAGGTCCCAAAAATATGCTTTTACAAGATTTTGTGGGGCAGGTGAAACTGGCTGTTATACAGTTTAAAAAAGCAAGGAAATCTTAATAACAGGACTGCCCACAGGTCAAAGCCCCAAGAATATGCTTTTTCCCTCGATTTTAATTTTGATGAAATTTATTAGCTGTCCTTATCAGCAACATACATGTAACTTTTATAGTACCAGGAATTTTTATGTGATTTACTGCCGAAGTAAACACACATCTAAAAAACAATAGATTTTTACAATTAGAGACAGGTATGTTTAATAATGGTAAGTAATTGAATGAACTTTATAGAGAGTATAGTGAGAAGAAACTTTATTTATAAATGTACCTTGGGCTCCAAATGAGGCTCATTTTTCAGGACAAAAATACTTAGCCCGATAATCATTGGTTAGGAAAAAAATACTTGGCCCGATAATCATTGGTTAGGAAAAAAATACTTGGCCCGATAATCATTGGTTAGGACAAAAATACTTGGCCCGATAATCATTGGTTAGGACAAAAATACTTGGCCCGATTATCATTGGTTAGGTGAAGGACAGATCCTCCTCTGGAAGAATGAAGTGCCTTTGTACATGTTCGACTTTGTCAGATTCCCTAATTTTTTTCTGCTGATTTACGTATGGTAGAGGGAGAATGGTCAATCCATCATACAAGTGAAATATTCTTGAAGATGGCATTACACACCAATCAAACAAATAAAGATGCCGTCACTATACGTTTGCCTAATTATTAATTACCAGTGGCCTTCACAGGTGTTTCATCACCCAATGGTTTAGCCGGCCATCATGTAGACTAATCAAATAAGTCTAAAACCTATCACTTGGTAGTAAATGCCATTTTATGGGAATGTTCACTTAATTAAGTGACCGAGAGTATTAAAAGTATCATTGCTTCTAAATTTTGGTTGTACTCTTAGTACAGGTATAATGGACACATTATTGTTCTGCTATTTTCAGCTGTACCAAAGTGTCTTTTATTTTTGGTATTATTTGTTCTATTATAAGCTTATCTATTTAATCAAGGCCAAGTAAGTCTTGTAGGAGTGATACAGATGAGATCATAGGTCCCAGAGAGCAGTTTTCATACCAGGTCAAACTATGAAGGCCGGCATTAGTCCAGTGTGCAGGACAGATAGTAAGTGGGGTTTGTAGATAATTTAGTGTATTTGCATCGAGTGTCTTTCACTCAAAAATCTATACTCTACCATGAGTGAAATCGGCCGGAACCTGAAACTAAGACACCAAAATCAGGGCTTCAAACCAGACATGTAAATAAAGTTTCCTTGGCAGATGTCTGGATGTGTGAATCTGACCAATAAAAGAGGCCATGCCGACCACAAGAAAAAAAGTTAAAATTTTCAAGAGCATACATTAGTGATTACTATGGTAATTCACAATTTTCTCCCCTCAAACTAGGGTTGTATGTTAATAGTAGTGGTTTGCCGAAATTGTTTCTCCCTGATGCAATGTCATCTAATGAAGCTTTGAGCAGCCAAACCTTGGCCATCCGATGTTTAATACCACAGTGGCTGGGTTGCTGAAAACATATCGACTTGGCAGATACAAGACTTTAGATCACAAGTCAATATAATTATCTATCTTATAAATGTGATTAATTGTATTAAGTGCTTATTTAATCCTATACGGTTGGCTGTAGAGATATGAAATTTGTATATATTTGCTGAATATTTGTGCTATATATGTGATAATATGCTTCAAACTATGTCTAATTCTATGTACCAACGGTGAATCTAAATAAATACAAAAATCTGTACCTCAATGTTGTTACTATAAAGAAAATTGAATTACTTTGATTTGTCTGAACAACAAAGATTAATTTATTGGGGTACATTTACTAAGGGTTATTTTGCTCCACCGGGTGCAGGAAATTAACCAAAATAAACCATTATGACAACCCATATTTCAGTTGGTGGTAGTTCACCAGTTTAACGGAAGATGGAAACATCACAAGCTTAAAAAGTCAAAACACTTTATGGATGGCAACTTCTTATTTATTTTTCACGCAATGTCTATTCTGACATCATTCTGAAGCTTGAGAACAATGTCAGAAAAAACATTGAAACTTGCCTGAAAAATAAATGAGAAGTTGCCATCCATTAAGTGTTTTTAGTTTTTTAACTTCTAAATGCCATTCAAAGATATCACAAGCTTTACATAATTTTTGAGTGGGGTAAAACATTGTACTTAAGGTTATTTCACTTATGGTGACTTGTTCTTGGCTACCTCTATTGGATTTGAATCTGCTGATCGAACATCAAATAAAAGCACTCCAACATGACATTAGAATGGCTCTTAGTAGGCTTGTCAAAATTGTGAACAATTTAATGTGCAACTTAATGGGCAAATAAAATGTAAAGGCTGGATGAATGTTGCTCTTCACATGCAACCCCAGGTCGAGAGGCCAAAGATTGTTTGTTTGATTAAGGTTTAACGTCATACTCAAGCGTATTTCCCTTATATGACAACGTGCCACCCCAATGGGGGAAGGAAACCATCCTAGACACCACTGGCAACAAACAAAGACTGGACGAGACAAATACAGGACGCAAGACAAGACACCACAAACAAATAGACTTCCTGTTC
This sequence comes from Mopalia ciliata, assembly GCA_034783835.1. NCBI lineage: Eukaryota > Metazoa > Mollusca > Polyplacophora > Chitonida > Mopaliidae > Mopalia > Mopalia ciliata. The sequence goes on from JAVFBW010165688.1 coordinate 5,198, forward strand.
CCCTTTAGCTCTGAGAGCACCAGGGCAACATAAAGCCTCCTCCTACCACCCACAAAGACCAAAGAAAATTTATTTTATTATAATTCTGAAAAATAACAATTTTTAGAATGAAAAGCAGCAGTTTTTCATAATAGTTTATTCAGATTATTCAGATATCCCTTGTTTAAAATTATCCAAGTTGTTTATCAACTGAGATACATGTAACCTTGATCACAACTTTAAGCCATGGTTATTCCCCTTTCATTTAAATATATGATATTGAAACTTGTTTAGTCGACACACAGAAACAATTACTTGGATCACGAAGTACAAACAGTTGGATGTAATTAAAATAATAATCATTGTAACATTTAAACAGTGTAAATTAAGTTGTAAACAAAAAACAAAAAATTTCCTCAAATGAAGGATAGGAAATAAATGATTGTTGGTTTAAGCAATAGGAAGTGAAGCAAATAAGCAAAAATAGTGCAACAAGACTTAAAACTTAAACAAATAAAAAAAGACATATAATATAAAATTTAACTGAATCAAATTTAAGCCAGCAAATAAAAATCAACTAAGTAATAACACACACAATGACTGAAGGTTACCGTAGTTCAATGTTTGTTTGACTGGGTTAACACTGAACTAAAGGTTATCCCACTCACATGATGGCATGCCAGCGCAAAAGGTGAAGGAAACCGCCCTAGACTGTACGCTGCTGGCCCCAAAGTAACACAAAGTGAGACAAAAACAGGACAATCTCAATATGTAACACAAAGACATCACAAACAGATTTGCTTCGTGTTGCCCATTAGCTTTGAGAGCACCAGGGCAATAGGTAAATCCTCCAAACGATAGGCTTTATTTCAATGATATGAGGCGAAAATTAATATAAAGTCTGTGTCTGGTAACCAGACAAAATCTGCTGACTAAAAGTTTTTCAGACAGATTTTCAATTTTTTTTGTTTTTGTTTAATTTACATTTTAAACTGATTTATATATTACAGTGTACAGCTATAAACATTTGCTTGACACTAAAAGTAAGCAACAAGGCTTTAGCCTAATCACAAAAATTGTGCATATAATTTAGCATACTTCAGTCCTTCAAACAACGAAAAAAAAAAAAAAAATTCTGACCAACCGACCAGACTTGCCAAATTTTTACTTGTAACCTGATAAAAACATAATATTAATTTTCGCCTGACAAAGTACTTTGCCTATGTATGCTGGAAACAACCCTCGAGGTCATCAAGAATCAACAATGACCACACCCGGTAATCAGGAGGGACTGGCAAAGATTACAACTGATCCAATAAAAAAATAACCCTTTTGGTTTTAAGCACTAAAAAGTAAGCTAACAAGAAATGAGTTCAACAAAATAAATCGGGACAAGATACACATAACACTTAGACAATGGAGACATCAAGTTTCTTGTTCTTTTGGTTGGCCGCTTGCAATACTGCATCTAAAATCATTACAGAATAATAAATTATGTGAATTAAAATGTGTGACTAGTCTTGTTTGAAAGATAAATTCATCGGGTCTGTTTGAATGGGTGTCATTGGGTGAAAGGCTGAACAGGACCATCGCAAGATGTTAAAACAAGGAAGCAACAGACTTAGCTCAGAGAGCCCCAGGGCACTGCCTCCCACTGGTAGCCGACTAGCCGTCAATGTACAAGTGCCTCACCAGACACTACTGCTGAGCTTCCATATTCCTGCCTAGCTGGTGTTTGTTTGTTTGGCTGGGTTTTAAAACTGTATTTATTTCACTCACATCATGGTGTGCCAGCCTAATGGACCCAACATTGTACCGACTGAGCTACAGAGTTTATATTAATTGTTGAGGCTTTTTAATATACCTGGTGTGGAAATGATAATGTAACAAATAGTGTTACTAGACAATTACAAAACAAAACAAATGACATCACAGAAATAATAAAAAGCTGGCATGCAAACATCTGAACAAGCTGATGTAACAAAGAACATTCCCAACAAAACACACACTCGCTATGTTAGTTGAACACTAAAGGTTTTGTAGAACAAGAGCATGTAGTCAGCTAATAAAAATAACTCCATGTCAGCAAACCATATATTAAAATAAAGCCATGAAATAATGCAAACAAATCATATATTTAAAAAAAGAGTATTTAAACCTTGAAATGCTTTCAAAATGGCAATGAAATTGACTGATATTCCAGCCATCACAAAATTCAACCCAAAATCTCAGAATAAAACATGTAGAATATATTACTTCCTCAATAAATAAACAAAAAATAAAATAGGTCTCCTTTGTCACTCAAAAATGGAAGGTCTAAGAGGGTGTTTCAGTTGATGATGCTGAACGCTTTTCCAATCAATCACATGATATGGTTTGTAAACATGACAACGCTATCAATTTTTTTTTTAATTCACAAAAAGTTATACAGAATGCTAATAGTCTTATTTCACAAGGGTTACTAGTTTGTAGTTATTCCAGTTAAATAAAGCCCCCTTTAGAAATTGGCTCATGTGCTACACCTTTTGTGACAAACTAGTTTTTCACATGATTTGGGTATCTTAATGACTCATTGGTTGGTCTGACTCTCTCAATGCCATGAGTAGTTCACTTATACCATTTCGGTTGCTTGGGGTTTGATGTCCAACTCTTATATATATTCACTTATATAAATTAACGACGGATTGCCCCTTCTCACTCTGCATGACTAAAATGTGTTGGAAAACTGAGTGCAAACTTTAAAAAAGAAAAGAAAAAAAAAAGGCACGGTTACAGCTACATCATGCTATGCCCCCATACAGAGTTGACGGAGAGAATTGAACACGTGGTACATTGAAGGAAAATCAGTAGGCTGACCTGCATACCAATGAACCATGGACAAGGACCATTTCACTTATATGATAGTGATGTACTTACCATCATAAAATGTCGACTGCTGTACTCAGTGAGAAAAAAATGTTGCTGCGGTAGTAAAACTACTTCAAATTTTTAAAAACTCACATTACATATTTGCAAGCAGCAGGATTCGTTTGATTGGGGTTTAACGTCATACTCAAGGGTATTTCACTTAGATGACTTTGGATTGTCCCGATCACAATGTTCTGTCTAAGTACAGAGCAAACCAAGAGTAAAACAACCCTGTGATGGCCGAAGCCACATAGATTATCTCCATCATATACCTGATGACTTGATCCCAGTAATGGAACATCAAAGTAAGATTAGTAAGTGCACAAACTAAGTCATGACAGCGGGCATAAGTTTTTTAGCAAGTCAATTTTTAAAGTTAAAATTTTTTATCATCTACACTTTTTACATGCTTTTTTTTCTTAAAGACACTAATGTAATCAATCAATTTGTAAACACATAGAACTGTCAATGTTTGACATTCTAAATCATTAAATCAATCTAGGTGAGATCTTCCTCAGTTACTAACTGGTTGGTGTTTCACGCCATGCTCCACTGTATTTCACTCATATGACAGGAATTTCATTCATGAAAATTGTCCGAGGCAGTCTGGGAATACTGTGGTCCCTCCTTCAATGGATAGGTATACAGTGTGGTGTTTTGATGTGACATCACAGCAAGTGCGAGCCAATGGAAATGTTTAAAATATCAAAGCCGACATACAACTCTAGTTACTTTTTACACAAAGTTTGGTTGCTATACTGTCTACAATACTGAATAAATATGCTAAACAAAGCTGTGTGCAACTGCAAGCAGACTGGAAAGGGTACATAACTCTCAGCTCAAACAAGATGGCTGCTGTGTGGTCCTAGGGATCCAATGTGACTGTTGCCATCGAGACAGGTGATCAGGTTCTCATGCTGAAACTTACTTAAATTGAGCCACTTTGTTGTTGACAGGACGGCTCATAAATTGATCAGAGCTCATATATTTCTTGATATTTGGCAATTCTTCAAACCTGGTGAGGAAAGCCGATAGTTTAGGGAAATCATCAAGGGAAGTTGGTTCCATAAGTTTATGCTGATCCAGCAACTCGTACATCGGGAAGTCAACAATTGATATCTGAAATATAAATAAAACAAAGATTTTAAGATGTTTTGTATTTCCTATATAATAGTAGCTTTTTGCTCTTCTCGGGTTTGCTTGTGGTGTTTACGAGGGATTGAACATTACACTCAAGGGAATTTCACTTATACGAGGACAGATTGTCCACTGTTCCTTGCCTAATTACAATGGAAAACTGGGAAGAAACCTCGTAAAAACCACCTCTGCGATTGACGGAGACACATTGTGTGACTCACTCATATACCTTAGGGTAAACAGAGAGACTGGATCGAGTGGTACATTGAAGTAGGATTAGTAGGCCAACATTTTACCCACTACACCACATCCACAGACTTGCCATATAAGAAGTTTTGTTTGTTTGTTTGATTGGTGTTTAACGTTGTACTCAAGAGTATTTCACTTATATAATGACGGACAAAAATACAGAACATCACAAACAAATCTGCTTCCCGTTACCCTTTAGCTCTAAGAACACCAGGGCAACAGAAAGCAATCTCTTTTCTCGCCTCTTACGATCGACTAAGGAAGCCGAGGGAGTATTCTGCAGGGCCATGGTCCACCCGCTCCCTCACGGGGCCTGAATGCTAAAAGATATAATGGCATCATATTCAAGTATATTGGACTTTAAATGTAGTTGTTCTTTTGACTTTAGAGGTTATAAGGATAAATAACTGTCATAGTTTCGTAATTTTTGACATCTTAACGATAGTGTCAAACTACGGAAGCCATAAATGGCAATCGATATTTTTGTGTAATTTTGAATAATTATTTTCTGTACTGATTTGAAATGTTTGATGATTATTTTCGACTCGCCTTTATTAAATCAAACAATAGAGTGAAGCCATGTTATCAGCTTCATTACAAGGCATGATCAAAGCCTAGATTTGCACTAAGCAGTGTTTTCATGATTTTATTCAGTATTATTTTGGTGACACTAGTAATATTAATACTTACCATTGTTTCTGGCATAATATTTGCTATTTAGCTATTTGTTTTGGAAAACGTCAATAAGTATTTTAATATATACTAAAGTATGGAAGCACCTAATGACTGTCATACTTTCATATTTAAAATGACGTTTTACAAGAAATAGTAAAGACCATCAATACATCAATTCACATGCTATTGTTTATTATAAAACAACAATGTAATGCATATTACTCGATATCCAACGTATTTTGAAATTAAACTGCAATCTCAAGTTAATACGACATTACGTTCATCAATCGAATGGCAACTGATTAATTGTTGTTGTTTGTTGTTCTTCGCAGCCTGCTTGAGAAATCCAACCCAGGGGTTACATAAACCTGTGTGCTCATGTGACCCGATCGACCAATGGAATTTTTTTATAGTCTAGCTAACTCCGCAACCTGAAAAGCTTTGCAATATGAACCAGCGTATAGGTATAGTCAGTATGGGCTACTGTAAGCTGATTGCAGGTTATATGAGCATATCTAGATCCAGGTACCGTACCATCATTATATAGCACATCCTATACTGACTAACTTGGCCTTGATTAGCACAATGAATAGGGCTAATTCCTTTGTCTTAGTCCTAGGTCCTGCCTATCTAAACCTATGGTGAAAGTTCGAAATCGAAAGGCTGCTAAGCCGATGGCCAGCTTCAAAAAAACAATTTCTGATTTTTCTCTAATTTTTTCTTGATATAAGCTTACTGAAACCATTGATTAGTATTTTACCTACTTGCAATATTTCTTTTTTGAAAGTTTTCAATCTTTTTATTGCAAAGGGAGATAACTGTTATGTATCAACTCGGGTGAGAAACTCAAATAAAATTTTAGTGAAAGATCAGAAAAGAAAAAAGGAGTTTTTCTATCAAAAAAAAATCAGAGAAAACTTGGATATATGTTTTGTTTGTTTGTTTGTTTGATTGGTTTTTACTGTCGTATTTAATTTATATGACGACGGACACATATACAGAAAATCACAAACAAATCTGCTTCCCCATAGCCTTTAGCTCTGCGAACACCAGGGCAACAGAAAGCAACCTCTTTTCTCACCTCTTACAATCGACCAAAGAAGCTGAGGGAGTATTCTGCAGGGCCATGGACCACCCGCTCCCTCACTGGGTGGCTGGCCATAGTGATGGATCAATTTCCAACCTTCACCATGGGTTGAGATAGGCGGGACAAGTCACATAGGGCTAAGACGGAGGAATTAGCGCTATTCATTGTGCTAGGCCTTGATTAG
>JAVFBW010165699.1:0-20934 GCA_034783835.1 Mopalia ciliata
CAATGAAAAACTATGATGGTAAAAGTTCTAAACAAAGAAATTTCAGTCCTGGTGAAAAAGTATTAATCCTCCACCCTATTCCTGGTCATCCTTTAAGAGCTAGCTATCGTGATCCTATTGAGAGAAAATCTGGAGTTAATGATTATATTGTCCTTGCATCAGGTCGTCGAAAGCTTAAGCGACTATGTCATGTTAATATGTTAAAGAGGTACCATGAACGAACCGAAAGTGAGCCTGTGGCCTGTTTGTCACCTGTCCATGGTAAAGTATATAACTCTCAGACTATTTCTCAGTCTGTTAAATTTGATAGTCTGTCAGACAGTTCATTTCCCAAGGTAAGTTATTCAGATATGTTGGCAAATTTAAATAGCCGACTAAGTCATTTGTCCACCACACAAAAGACCCAGTTGTCAAGTTTGATACATGAGTTCCCTCAGCTTTTTGTGGATGTGCCTGGTCGTACTGATATAGTTAGCCATGATATAAGGGTTCAAGATATGAAACCAGTCAAACAACACCCATACAGGATGAACCCCATAAAACTTGAACACCTTCAATTTTATTGAAATAAAATATATGCTTGGTAATGACATTATTGAACCTACTGACAGTCAATGGAGTTCGCGGTGTGTTCTGGTTCCTAAGCATGGTGTCAGTTGGCGCTGCTGTACGGATTTAAAGAAGGTGATTGTGTTATCAAGATCTGACTCTTATCCTATTGCTAGAGCTGATGATTACATAGATCGGGTTGGTTTTACTTAAGTAAATTTGACCTTTTTAAAAGGTTATTGGCAAAACCCACTTACCGACCGTGCCAAGGAAGTCTCGGCATTTGTGATCCCAGATGGACTTTATTAGTACAAGCTGTTCAGCTTGAAGAACGCCCTGGCGACTTTTCAAAGACTTATCACGGCTAATCTGGAGGGAGTTTAATGTTACATTGACGGTGTTGTCGTCTATGGATTGGTGCTATCATCTTAGATACATTCAGGACTTATTTCAAAGGCTTTCTGATGCTAAGCTAACCGTACATCTAGCAAAATGTGAATTTTTCCAATTCGCATGTTGTGTTGTTGGGAACATAATAGGTTTATGTCAGGTACAACCGATACAAGCTAAGGTGGAAATAATTGCTAGGTTTCCAGTACCCACATGTAAAAGGGAGCTCATGAGATTCTTGGGTATGGCCGGCTACTATCGAAAATTTTGTTCAAACATATCTGATGTTGTTTCAGAACTCACCAATTTACAAAGTAAAAAAGCTAAGTTTATTTGGGGCGGTAGTTGTCATACCGCATCACAGAAAGTAAAGACTATACTCACGAATGCTCCAGTACTTCTAGTACCAGACTTTTAAAAAGTGTTTGAGCTAGAAATTGATGCAAGTGGCATAGGGGCTGGTGGAGTTCTGATTCAAGAGGATAATTTAAGCATTGACCATCCAATTTGTTACTTCTCAAAAAAATTTGATGTACATCAGAAAAATTTGTCTTCAATTATTATTCTACAATTATTATTAGCATTTCAACATTTTGAAGTATATCTAGGAACAACCACCTACCCCATAGAGGTCTTTACTGGTCACAATCCTCTAATGTCTCTTAACAGAATGAAAAAAAAAACTTAAAGATTAATGAGATGGAGTCTCTGTTTACAAAGTTTGATATGATTATAAGGCACATTAAAGGTAAGATAATGTTTCTGTCGATGCACACTGTCCAGAATGTAAACTAGAGTATCGCATCATCTTAACATTAATGTTTTCGATTACAAATACATGTAGCTGAAAAATTCATTTAGTGAGTATTCTATATGATAAAACTGATCTTGTGCTGAGGGGAGTGTTACATACATCCAATAGAGATTCAGCATTTGCCGCGTTTACACTGCTGTCAGCCCGACCCCGTTCGCTTATGCCGTGCTCGACCTGGTTGAGCCCACATGATAAATGCCGTTTACACTTGAGGTGTCGTCAGCAGTCCGGGCCCGTTCGAAGAAACACTCTTCAGTCACTAAAGCTACATTGACAATAACAAGATGGCGCCGTCCTCATTTCAATTTCTTAACTTTCTGATGTTTTGGGGAAAAAAAGACGCCATATCCGTAATCACACCAGCGACCTGACGTTGTGGGTTGTTAATTACCACAGTCATAATCAGAGAGTCCGTTTGCGGTTGTATCAGCTCCGGAAGAAAATTCTTATGATGACTTTCATTGCTTCGCTTCGTGGGACTTTGCTGAGAGAGAGGTTAAGTATACTTTGAGCGTTCGATCAGCTTTTTTTTGTTATATTAGATAACTAAATTGTAAGCGAGTAGATATTACTTAACCGACTATTGTCTCTTAACTGAAAGATTCCCCGTTTATATTTCCATTTGTTTGTGATGCTGGAATTATAATGCCATTAATAGTATTCAAAGATGTACAAACTCATTACTGCAACCGGTGTTTTGGGTATACATGTACATTCGTATTATTAAATGGAACAATTTACGTGATGAAATATGCTGGTATGCATGGTGTAAGGTTTTCCATTATAATTTCAGATCATTGTGGACGAAGGACAGGAATGGCCATTGGTGGCAGTACATTGTTAATAAGACGTTTTCTGCAAGTGACTGGTTAGAAAATTTCAGGTGCGTACTCCTTCAACCTTTACCCTAAGGCAATCTCATTCTGTACGGATTGATCGGTTGATTATTGCTTTATGTTTGCTCAAAATTGTTTCATTTCTATAGTCTCCTTGACTAAGAGGGATTTTCACTGTATTTTATTTTATCTGGTGCTAACTCGTCGATACGCTTGCAGCATGCCCCTCCCTCACTCAGTCACATATACTAAGACCAGGCCAGAATTGTATTTGTTGCCAATGAATATACATGTTTTATCTTAATATTTACAGAATGTTCATGCGTATTAAGTTTACGTAAGTTATTCCACTACATAATTATGTCACTGGTTTTCTTTTGTATCTCGGGATGAGACCGGAAAGCTTCAATAAACTGCGCGGGATGCTTAAGCCACACATTGAAAAATCTGACACTCAATTTAGAAAATGCATTTCTGTTGAACTGAGGGTTGCGGTCACTCTTTGGACTCTAGCAACAAATGTGGAATATAGGACAATTGAACACTTATTTGGTATATCTAGAGCATCTGTTTGCAAAATTGTGAACGAAGTGTGTGCAGCAATACATAATACTTTGCTCGTGCCATACATATATTTGCAGTTGGTAAAGAACTACTTCAAATTATGCACCAGTTTGAAATAATTTGGGGTTTTCGAACTATGCAGGGACTATCGATGGCAGTCACATTCCAATAATAGCACACAGAGAAAATCATACAGATTACTATAACCGGAAGGGTTTCTATAGTGTTCTATTGCAGGCCACGATAGACTAACTACTTAATCAGAGAAGGTGCACAATGCAAGAGTGTTAGCAAACTCTTTTATCGTCTTGGACAATCTGGTAAACTTTTCCCAAAAGAAAGTCGAAAAATCCAGGGCACAGATTTACCAGTAGTCATACTAGGTGACCCAGCATATCCTCTGTTAACCTGGTTAATGAAGCCATATGCTGAAACATCCAGAACTCAAGCACAGTATCGCTTTAACTATACATTAAGTAGAAATCAAATGGTAGTAGAAAATGTATTTGGGCGCCTAAAGGTAGGTGGCGTCGTCTGATGAAACGCATGGATTTCAATATTGAATCTGTCCCAATGATTATCTCTCCGTGCTGTGTGTTACACAATTTCTGTGAATATGAAGGCGATACATTTTGCCATGAGTGACGACTTTTTAATGGCGCTGAGGACAACGACATTTTACAAGAGGCATGTGACTGTGAGACAACAACTGCTGACAATATCCGAGAAGCTTTCTGAAGACACTTTTCAGCAAATGTTTAAATGTAATCTGCAATAAATCATGTTGTTAATTTCTTTAGCCATTTATATTATCTTAGAGTTGTTTGTTTGTATCGTTTGCCATGGTAATCTGCTGGACACGCCATATCCTTGGATCACTTAAAATAAACTCGAAAGAATCTCAGACCGTTTAAATAAATTGTATGACTTTTATTACTGGTAATTAGTTATTACACTATTTTTTCGACTCTTTCAGCCTTAACAACCTCTAAACTGTGTCATATTGTTAACAAAACTAAGTACTATAGACATTTTGTGATAGAAGCTATTTTTGGCTTAACACAAAATCTGAATTTATAAGCTTAAATGAATTTAAACTTGCTTGTAAAAGTAAATACAATCAGAGAAATAGAATATATTATATCTGTGAATGACATTGGTACAAGATGCAAAACAATACAAGTTAAAATATATTCCTTGGCCTTTATGGTTGAAAATATGGCTTCATTTATGATAATGACATACCTGGTTTTTAATATACATTGGCTAGATTTACTATTTTTGCCAGTGATTTCTGATTATTAAACTCCATTATATTGAGTAAGTAGGCTTACAGATGTTATATTATGTTTACACCTACAGGTATTCTTGCTGAATGCACTTTAGTTTTAATAAAGAAACTATACTCAAAGCCAAACACTCTTGTAATTAAATACATTTTTAATCAAATATCAACTGAGTATCAGATCATTTTAAAAATCTGCCTAAATATGCTTGTAAAACATTTTGGTTTTAAACAATATACAGAAATAAGTTAAAAGGTTGCCGATTTTTAAGGGAGTAATCTCAATTTTCAAATAAGAAGTGTGATGTATTTGAATTTTTTTTTTTTATCCTATTGAAAAGTATTGTTCTTCAAAAACATTAACTCAACATGTTTAAATCAGACCCAAACTGAAATGTAGCTTGCTATATTGACTATTATTTTACTAGAAATTTTAATGTGACTGATTTCGACTTAATATGGAACAACAACATCCTTTTTGCCACATATCAAAGGGACTGAAGTTTAAATTGGCTTATCCCCTGATTGGTCCTACCTCCAAATAAATTTCACATTGTGAAATACTGTGCCATAATTTAAACAATCGTTTCCAAACCATGTGTCAACATGGTGATAGTAAACTAAACAGCATATAATTAACCAACATTTACCATAACTGGCTAGGTTATCATCCTGTTGAGAAAGAGCTCCATCGTCCTGGGATGGTGATTCCAGCAGGACCGACTGCCTTGCCATGGGTCTGTTGCCCAGAATTTCGTTCATCTTATCAAAAAACTTCCAGTTCTTTCGTTCCTTGCCCGACCTCTTGTTGTTATTAAGGGCTTCTCTGTATTTCCTATTGAGTTTTTAAAAAAATTTCTTGGCATTGTTTGCCGCCTCGACTCCGGTAACCCTTCTCAGCCAGTGATGTACTAATTTGTTCAGATATTTTGTGATTGTGGCGAGCGCTCTCTAACTGAGCCTGCACAGTCTCCTCGCCCCAGATAGCAATTAGCCCTTCAGTTACCTGTTTAGACCAGGTCGCTCCGCGTTGTATTGACATTGTATTTAAATAAGAATAGAAAAAACGTGTTATGGCCGTAAATGAAAGATGACAAAGGTCAGCGGGAAACCTATAAATGCGCAGTTAGCCTAGTAAAGCGTGCCGGGCCCAGTGATGCGTTTACACTGTACGTTCAAGTCACCGAACCGTGCTCGACCTGGGCCGAGCCCACCACTTGTTGAGGGTTTTGGCCCAGTTAGAACTAGCACGGTGCTGAGCCCGCTTTACCCGTTTACATTATGCTGTTTCCCCGTTCGAGCCCGGCTGAATACTGACAGTGTAAACGGGACTTGACTGAGATGTATAGGAAACCTGTTTGGTCAAAATATTTGGAAAATAATTTTCCCAGAATTCATTAGTAAAATTTTGCCATTTCATGTGTCATGTGAGAAGAACTCGAACGTAGATTGGTATATTCGCGACTGTAGTCGCTTGCTAAAGCACATGGGCGATTACTCCGGGTGATCAATCGCTGGTGATAAAAAATCGTCCGAAAATATCAAACATGTTTGATCTGAGCGACTGTTTGGACGGACGGCTGTTGCGATCATAATCACTTTCATTGGCCTGAACACACGTGGCGCCTGCTTCAGCGATTTGCACAATCGCCGACATTGTGCGATTGTAATCACCAGTGTCCCTGATATTAGCGAAAGATTCCTTTTTTGGATCAATAAGTGAAAATGTTAAGAGTGAAAGAGTAATAGTGACTGTTTACACCTACAGCTCCTGGAACTGGCTCGGTGTTGAGGGAGTTCAGGATTAAACTCTTCACAGGTTTCAAACAAACTGTAATATTTATTTTCAACGAAATATGATAATAATTCATTTAAAGGTCCTTAAGGATCATATAATATATTTATAAAATGTTATAGGATTTTAAAATACTATAGGTTCATTTAGATAATCCTATGAGATCCTATTAGATAAGATTCCGTAGAAAAATCCGAAGGGACACGTTTCTTCTGACCTCAGAGTCAAGAATATACCTACGACAATGACTACCACGATGTACTGTTTTTCGTATTCAATTTGGCAAGGTCCTCCTCCCTCACCTTCCATCCCTCTCCCCTGTAATAGACATACTGTTCTACGTCACACAAAATTGTTTTGTTCCACGACACACGCTTAAAACAGAACATGGCGTTTAACGATTTCGGTCGAAGGCGTGCCACAAAAGTTATGTTAACATGTCAAACAACATTTTGCTGTTACTCGTTGAAGTTATTTGGATTTATTGGCTAACATTCGCCAATGAAACTGTCGCCTGTCCTGTCACATGTCGGTTGTTTAATTGTAAAACAGTGACTGGCCCTGTAATTCGATCACTAAACATCATAATGTTCCTGTCCCAAACATATAGTATTGGTTTATTGTTCAACACACTGTATCTGCGGTTTTCTGAAATTTCGAAAGCATGGGTTCATTAACTCAATGTCACTAGATACAGTATGAATGACGGCAGAATCACTGTCGGAAAATACGTTATATATGGTCACCTTGAAACCCACATTAATGTAATATATAACTTGGTCATTTGGTCATTTTGGAAACAACATTAATGTTTAACTTTACATGGACCAATAGACACCTGGACTGATGAATATTTCGAACGGAAACAATAATTTCACAGAACAATAGCATCGCACACAGGTTATGTCTCACGAACAGCTAGTAAATGATACATTGACGTATTAACGTGATTATCCCAGCTTCGTTAGAGTAATTCACACACTAGCTCATATCATACACTTTTTTTAATGAATACAGTCGATGATAAAAACACATGCAGTATTTTGTAAGCACTTCTAGTAGATATAATATTAGTACACATTTACTCAATCCTGGGAATCATTAAGACAAAGTGTGTTTTCCTTAATGTTATCTGTCAGTGTGCTATTCCAGGTGAGTCTATTAATTCCAAGTTTAGAAACAATATCGTTTCTAGATATATGGTGATGATTTCTGATATAAACATGTACAACAAACACACACTATCAGTACTTGGATTGCTATCGCTGAAGACCGAATCCTGTGGACGATCTCATATCTAAATATCTGACTAGACTTAACTAATATTACTTTCAGCACTTAAATCGTGTCTGATGGTGAATGTATCCAGCGGTTTGTTTGTATGCCTCCGGGATTTGGCTTTTAAACCAAGAAGCCTCCGAAAGGCAGTGTTGAATTCTGGAATCCTACGATGGTAAATCAGGGGGTTTAGGCCAGAATTTATGAAAGCTAACCAACCTGTTCCTGCTCGCAAAGCGTCGTTTATCTGATGACCGGGCTGTGCTGTGTGTATATCTCCCATAAGGTATATACTCCAATTGGCAAAAGACAAACTGCATATGCCATGAACATCAACATGAGGGTTTTCATGGCTGTTTTATTCTGGATGACACTTTTTACTTTCATAACTGAAGTGTCTCCCGAAAAGGTTACTATTCTGGCGTGAATACCTGCAGATGCCTTATTTGCAGTAACAAAAATTTTAATGTTGATAAGTGCAATAAAAGCTGAGCCGATTAAAGGAGTGACAACAATCCACGTTATGTACATACGCGGCAAGACCAGTGTGGATGTACAGTCACCGCAAGGCGACCAATTATTCCACCCCAGAAACGGGATGGAACACAAAGAAAACTGATATAGCAATACACCGATGCTGATCAACTTAGCTTATCCAGTTGTCATGACTCTGAGGTATTGTAAAGGCTTTTCGATGGCTAAATATCGGTCGATGGAAATAACAATTAAAAGAAGGGTTGAAGATCCACCTGAAATAACTATACTGGTGTAGCGAAGAATACAGATAAAGAACACATTCTTGAGAACAGGAAACACAAATAGAGTGATGAGAATTGGTATCGCTATGAGCCCAACAGTCAGGCCAGCCAATGCTAATGCTACTACATAGACATTCAGGCTGGTACGTAGTTCTTTGAATTTACAAAATGCCAGCAAAACCAAAATATTTCCGAATCCAATAAACACTCCCAAGAGACCTTCGCTTAAAATATAACCAAGGCTGGACAGTTGAAAAACGTCTTCACGAACAGTTTCGTTGTTGCCACAAAGGAATGTCTCTGACACGTTCATATATCCCATTGTGGATGCGCTCAAATCTTTCATCACTTCAAGGCTTTGCTTCCGTTTAATGGATGTTTCCAGTTCCTGACACCAGTAGCTTAATTGTATACAATTAGACTTTGTAACTCGTATTTGTCGCTTGTATTCACTTTACTCTGCAAATATTACAGTGTACGTGTGTACATTAGTGGTTAACGTGTATTCATTCACCTTTATAAACGGAAACTTTGCTGACTGACAAACATATTTGCAGGTTAGATAATAAACGATACATGCTGAAGGCAGCAGATCAATGACCTTGAGTGAGAAGAAGGTGACTGAAGTCAACACAGTTATGGTGATTATATAACCTATTTTACCTAATGGGGTGTAAGCCGGGGCGAATATGAGCAAGACTACAGTGCATTCCCTTGCAGCTATTTATCCAATCAAAGTTTACATAATCAAATAAATATTCGCCTGTAGCCTAGGGTCACTGATCAACGGCTATTTGAACAAATATTTTAGTTTCTATCAGCTGACGTATATCGCTTGTTGTCTCCAGGATTGGTAGATTTGAATGGTTGTCAACAAATCGATTTACTTTCTTCGATGATGACTACATGAACTCTCACTAGTCTTCAGAGCGGGGAAAACAAACATAGCGACATGAATCGGTATCAATATGAAGGCAACAGTCAGGTCGGCTGTGGCTAATGCTACTACTTAAACATTCAAACTGGTACGTAGTTCCTTGAATTTACAAAAGGTATGGTGATATAACCTATACTTTACCTTATGGGGCGTAACAGTCATTTTTCTTTATTACCTTTAAATATGAAAGGGTTTAAGAGCTTAAGAGAACTGCACTTTGATAGCGAAGAGCTCAAAACATTTACCCTTGTACCGTTCTCACCGGTAATTTGCAATTAGATCTGCGGTTTTTAAAATATTCTTTATGGACTTAATGTGGATGATGTAGGAAAAGGAGTTTTTGACGAATTATTTTTTTTTTGTTTAATCGCCCACCGAGTGATGAAAAAGGGGCAACATCGTCAGCATGTATTGGGACCCTCCAGTTAGCGACTGTTTTATTGGGGTATTAAAGGTTATTGACGGTACTTTCCCCCCAGGCCGCCTAGACATGATATTCACGGTGTGGTTTATAGAGATTCGATCCGGTATTGGCACAACACAACATTTACCTGTTTATGAATAGGGTGTCTTGCGGTATTAAAGATTATCGACGGGACTTTCCCTCCAAGCCACCTAGACATGATATTCATGGTTTGGTTTATAGAGATTCTATCCGGAATTGGCGCAACACAACTTTGACATCAAAACGTTACAACAAGCCAAATGGTTGGAAACGTCACTCTTTGCTGACTTTCTCGATGCTCCATCTTCTTCTTCTCGGTCCTAACGGCTGTCCTCCTTCTTCTCCGGGTTTTTCACGTCTTCTTGTCGAGGTTCTACTCATCCTACGAGATGGCGAATACCAAAAAAACTGCCACCAAGAACAGCTCCTCTTCCACAGAGCCAACGTTAGCCATGAGAACAGCGATCGACCAGATGCTGAAGTTCAAGCACATGTTGCTGCTGATGAAGATGCCTCCAAGTCCGCCAAATCTGGTCCTGTCCGTCTGAGTCTTTCGACAGAACAGGAAGACGATGTCAGAGACTGGCTGTTCGACAACGAGTGTATCTGGGATAAGAGCTCCAAGGAATATAAAGACATTCAGAAACGCAAGAAGATTTACCGGGGGGAAGTCTGTGGAATCTGGCATTACCGTCGACGCCCTTGAGAAGTGGTATAACAACATCAGAACTCGGTACGGGAAGCTCATCAAGGCCAAGTCCGGTGATGGTGCCAAGACTTTCACTTCAAGGGAAACCTCGATCCTGGAGAAGTTCGTCTTCTTGAAGCCTCACCTGAAGGTACATCAGGGTCGCGCCCTTGGTTCCATCAAGTCAAAGGCGAAGTCCGCTTCAACTTCTGCTGCAACAGGAGGAGAATTATGCGAATTTTCAGATGACGATGACGAAGACGTACAACCTCCAACCTTCACCAATGCTCCACTGCCCATAAAGAAGCGTAAGGTCGGGGGATCGTTCAAAGACGTACCGCCGCGCTCCTACACGTCTGAGCAACTCTACAAAAAGGTACAGGACCTCCTGCACACCTGGACCCAACTTCCTTCTTCGAAGGCTGTCTGGATGGCGGCAGTGGCGCGTGATGTCGATCAAAGTCTCTGGCAACAGTTCCTGGGGGTGTCTTTCAAGTGATGTAGACATTTCTTCCCTGAAACCGAGCGTTTGAAAGACAACAGAACATCTACTCTATATGCTCCATACACTGCTATGTTGGTTTCTCCTGCTTCTGCTTCAACACCAATTGCGCAAGCCACAACTTCTGGTCGCACCATTCAGCCGCAGCAGAATGTCCAGCAACAGAGTGTCTAGCCTCAGCATGTCCAGCAGCAGTACCCTACACAGGCACGACAGGTAGAATATCAGCGGCAGAACCGGCCCGGTGGGGACACCACCACAGTCAAGCATCCTCAGCCTCTGACAACTTTGGTGGGAACGTCAGTTTTGGGACTTTGTACCACAACTTCGACCTAGACGAGCCTGAATTAGCAAATATGTGATTTTTAAAGACAGTAGTGCTGTGCAGCACTTGTTGCCATACAACAAATGCAAATTAATGCCCATCGGTGCTCATGATTGTACAGTGACTGTAAAGATTAAGATGATTCGATTTATTGTGAACCTCTATTAAAAGTATTACAACTTGTGAACATTTAAACCAAAAAAAAATACAAAAAATAAAAATTTGCTGTACTTATAGATATAGACTATCTAAAAGTACAGAGTATTGCTGACACTTTCAGTCTCATTTCAATATATTCATTTATTTATTTTTATTTTTTTGGAAACATTTTATTTAGTTTATTACCTTATTAAGAATTGTATTCCACATCAATAAATATGTAAATTTATAGTTATTTTTATTACAACTAAAACTATTCATTTTTAGGAAAATGGATTTGATGATGATGACTGCTGGTTGTCCGAAGAAGACAGTACAGACACCATAATAATTAAATAACATGCAATATCGCATAACAGTGCTTGCATTTAACCATATTGTTGACACTGGCGCTGATGCTTGCCATGGTGATAGTCAATTGTGGGACTGTTCTCTAAGCATAACATGGTCATGTACTGGTTTAAATGGTTGAAACTAATTTAAACTACCCATTATTTAATGTATCATAATGAAATGTACTGAAACCACAGGCAGGTCTATTGAGATGATGTTATTTTGTGTGCCATTGTAAAATAAATAAATAAAGTATAATCATTACTGTTATAACGTCGAAAATAAAAGCTTTACCAATTTTCACCAATTGTAATGTGCAAAGATAAAAAAAAGTCCCTTATGTGTTCATTTGATTGTTAAGGTCATGTGAATGGCAATGTTGTTTGTTCGAAAAAAGACCATAAAAAACTGAATGTTATAAGGCCGAATAAAGGTCACTATGAAAGCTCATTGAAACAATTTAATGTACAAGAGCCAGAATTTACTCAGGCCAAAGAGACAACTATTTAATAGCTTATTTTAATGAGATATTACAATAAGTCCATAATGTACTAAGGCCGACGAAAAATTCTATTTAATTGCTAATTTAAAAAAGTATTCTTCAACATTTTTAACTAATGACGAAAGAAAGTCTATTTAATGGGTAAAATATTTTTAAAAATTACATATTTTACTGAGGCCGAAAGAAAGTCTATTTAATTGCTAATTAAAACGGCCGCATGAATTTTAATGCAATACACATTTAAAAAAAGTTAATGTACAATAACCAACAGGTGAAGGGCCATGGCAAGGGCAAAGAAACTAATGAAGTCTGGGAAAATTAGTTTAATACATTTCTATATAGAGAGAGATCAAACTGAGTCTATTTCGTTCTCGGATTATCTATCGATATTGAAAAGTTATACTCTTTTCAACTCATTCAATCGTTCGTTGCTGCCATTCCACTGAACCAACATCAGACATGAAGTAATGCTTCAGTGTCAGACGCTGCCTCTTTGCTTCCCGCGTTGTTCGGTTGCCACGCACTGACTGTATGTCTTCCATCGCAGCATTCTCCCTCCATTGGCAGGGAACGATGTTGTGTTCTTCGTCCTCAACATCGACCCCTGGTGGAGTATTATGGCGGCTTCAAAGAAGGTTGCGGAGGCAGATGCACGCTAAGACGATCTCGGTTACCGTCTCTGGGGTTTGCTGCATGGTGCGGAGGAGAACTTGGAATCTGTTGGCCAAGATGCCAAAGGCGTTTTCAACCATGCGCCGTCCTCGGGAAAGCCTTAAATGAAGATGCGCTATTCGTCTTTCAATTCCCTCCTTGAAAACGACTTCATCAGCCACGTCTTTAGCAGAAAGACGCCGTCACCAGCGATGAAGAATGGCCTGTCGATATTATCACCCCGGCGAGGCTCTGAATCCGGGAAGCCAATGGTACCATCTCCTATCGATTCCCTCAGGTCGGAGCTGTTGAATATCTGGGCATCTGACGCTGAACCATTCGCTCTGACATCCACCCAGGTAAATTTGTATAGAGCGTAAACCAAGGCGAACAAAACGAGGGACTGGAACTTCTTGTAATTGAAGAAGGTGGAGCCGACATTCTTAGGGCGGTCGATGGCAATGTGTTTACCATCAAGTGCACCGACCCAGTGGGGAAGGTTCCAACGCTTCTCGAAGATATCCGATATGGCCCTCCATCCTTCCGGGGTTGTGGTAGCATTGACCGCTTCATCGCCATATTCGTCCATGATCGCTTCAGCAGCTTGGGGCACCATGTTGACGATGGCCGTCTTGGAGACATGAAAGTTGTACATGAGACTTTTGTAGCTGTCCCCAGTGGCGATATGTCTCAGGAACACAGCCAGTTTCAGTCCAGGGTCCAAGGCTTGTCTAAAGTTGGTGTGCTGCATTGTGAATTCTGGCCCGATCCTCTAAAGAATGGCTTGAAACGTTTCTGGTTCGAAACGACAGAAGTTGACAAACGATTGGACATCTTCCCTTTCAAGTTCATCCATCAGTTGCTCGTAGTGGCCAAATTGTGGTCGTCGCAAGAGCCAAGGTCGCACCCACCAGCGTTTGCGTTGTCGTCATCCACGAGGAGCCGAGGAGCCACGTCGACGTCGTCGTCAAGATCTTCATTGTCTTCAGTGTCTTCAGTGTCATCACCGGACTCCCGGTTCTGATCGTCTTCCAAAAGGAGTCTCGCCCTCAGAGGTCTGGCTTCCGTTTCTCTTCGTCCATGATGTCCATGGGGAGGATGACGATAGTAGAGGTGTGCACAGTTCAACAAAAAGAACTGAAATGAGGCTTGATCAACCCCACAACCTATTTTTATACGTCTAATTAGGCCAATTCGAATCATGCTACGACATATCCGGTAGAGTATTCGGATAGCTAATCCGCATATTCGTGTCGTATTCGGAAAATTCGTTAGCGTATTCGGTCTATTCGGAACTATGTCGGGTTGCTTTCGTACCATTCGGCACGACAACTCTGCTTGTTGTTCGGATTATTCGTTAGCGTATTCGGCTGATCAGTCCGAATAGCAAGATGATTAGGACTGATTCGGTTCTGGTTCGGTTCTGATGGGATAACACTCAGGAGCGGCTTTCGGATCTTAGGTTTCACTAAGATCAGAATAATACGAATGATATGAATAACCGACTTTTTGGATGATTGCCATGATCTTGCTGTATTAGCACTGGAAGAATAATAATTTTCCAACAAAGTAACTTTGCGTTCTATGGTTTATGTAAGTGTGGCTGTTTACTGTTTGATTATGGAGCCATATAAGTGCAATAACCTTATAAATATGGTGTTAAACACCAATCAAACATACACTCTACATTAAGCGGGCGGTTGAAGGGAGCTTGATTTGATTTGATTTGATTTTTATTCACCGTAATATACGAAGAGAATAGTATACATAATATTATATAAGCAAGACATTCAGGGCTTCATGTTGTCTTGATGCTCTCAGAGCTAAAAGGGAACGGGAAGCCGATCTGTTTGTGGTGTCTGTATCGCGTCCTGTATTTGTCCCGTCCTGTCTTTGTTTGTTGCCAGTGGTGTCGAGGGTGGTTTGTATTATAAAGTCCTCTGATTGCCCTGAATGTCTTGCTTTCATTAATAATTGTGGTTTCCTTCCTCCATTGGGCTGGTACGCCTTAAATACAGCTGTAAACTCCAATAAAACAAACAAATAGAGATAACCATGCAGGACCCCTGACAACCACATTTTTTTAAAATAAACTACTCACAAAAAGTTAAGGATCACTATGAGAAAACAGGTGAGTGATAAGCTCAATTCTCAACTGTCATCCATGTCTCAGTCCCGCCAAATTGTTATGAATTCCTGGTCAGCTGTAAGTGGGCGATGTTATGCATTGAATTAAATGTTTGCAAAACTTCAACGCATTGACTTATTTCTTCTGAAGTTCTGACTTTGGGTGCAAGTGATCCTTAACTTTTTGTGAGTAGTTTATATGTCTAATATTAAAGACATTTGCAGACATAGAAACAAGTTCATAGAGCTTGTTCAGCTTGCCGAGCTAGGCATCCAGTTGACAAAAGCAGTTAGATTGGTTGGTTGTTCATTTTCTTTTCTG
This sequence comes from Mopalia ciliata, assembly GCA_034783835.1. Lineage (NCBI taxonomy): Eukaryota > Metazoa > Mollusca > Polyplacophora > Chitonida > Mopaliidae > Mopalia > Mopalia ciliata. The sequence continues at coordinate 15,261 of JAVFBW010165699.1, forward strand.
GTTGCCTGACAGATGTTTATTGTTACTGACAACACAGTATTCTTGAACACATGAATAGCTACACTAAGGCAACCATAAAATGTATATTTCTTGGCTGCATTAAGGAAATGTTTAAAAAATTCATTTAAAAAGAACCATATTCAATGTGTTTAAAAATATCAGAGAACAGAAATTTATTTAAAAAGAATAAGCTAATTAACATTAATAAGAAAATGTATATTTATATATTACATTTTATGCAATATAATTCAATTATAAGAACTACATCTGAAAGAAAAAAAATGTTTCCAGTTCAAACTCTAAGAAGTGAAGTTAAGATATAACATAAAAAAATAGTTACTGATGACTTAAGCGATACAAAAGACCCAGTAAAATATTAAAATCACCTCAATAAAGTAGACATTTAATCATTTTCTGAAAGCTATGGAATATCACACTATAACTGAATACTTTTCATTGATTTTTGTAAATTTGCATATTTATGCAGCTTATAAGAAAAAATGTTGGTAAAATAATAATTATGACTTGTATTACTAAAATAATTATTTTTTGATAATCAGTGTTTGTCTTAACAGCGCAATGGTTTTAACATGAACCAGAAAACCATTGCCTAAAACTTACATGTTGTACAAGTCTGGCAGAGGGACTAAAATAAGCGTGCGGGAGCCAATAGGAGGGTCTCCTGCTGTGCATTCAGAGAGGATTGGGGAAGTAAATGCAGCAACACTTCCAGACAATATACAAGGTAGGTCGGAAGCAGTCGAAGAGAAACAATTAACTTTGGGTATTTTCTGTCACACAGAAACTCTAAAGGTGGTGCCTGAGATCCTAATCTTTTGTTTGTTTTAAAGAAGTGAAAGAATGGTATTGCAGAGAGAAGGGAATGGTGGCATTAGTTACCATTAGTTATCCTGTCCTGTTAAACTATTATGTTTAGGTAATACTATTGATTTAATAGGTGTAAGCTTTTTTGTTGAGCTCACTGGTACATGTTAATCTTATACTAATTTTTTTTCAATATACTATAATTTTAAAATCTAGTATTCATTAGGGTTACTTTTTTCTCATATTAAATCTAAATGTAATTTCTTCTGACAGTGTGCATTTTTGTTTAATTTTTCTATAAATTGGACGTTCAAATATTAAATTTGTTTCAATAAATTTAGTTTAAATATTTTACAATGTCTTATGGAAAAAAATTATTTCCTTTAATTCCATTTTTAGAAATAAAATTTATTTCTTTTTTTATTTCAACATCTTTATTACCTTTGATATTGAATTTTGATTACATTTTGTTTGATTTTTTTTTTAAATTACTTTTTCATTAATTAAAAATAAATTAAGATAGTAACACTATGTTTAAGATTGGTATTTCCTGATATAGTAAAGATTTAATTCAAAGAAACACGATGAAAGTTTTTTTTTATCAATTTGTAACTAATTAATATCTATACAGTAGTTGCATTAGCTTATGTGTGTTTGTGTATGTGTTTCCCAACATGTTTACAGATGTTATCAGGTGATTAGGCTTGATGACCATCACCCACCCACCTGACAGCTAAACAAACCAACCCAATCACCCACCCACCTAACAACTTAACCAGCCAGCCAACTAGTCAGCTCAATCACCCACCCACCTAACAACTAAACTAATCAACCAACCCAGTCACCACCCACCCAACAACTAAACCAATCAACCAACCCAGTCACCACCCAACCAACAACTAAACCAATCAATCAACCCAATCACCACCCACCCAAAAACTAAACCAATCAACCATACCAATCACCACCCACCTAAAATCTAAACCAACGAACCAACCCAATCACCCACCCACCCACTGAACCCAACAACTAAACCAATCAACCAAACCAGTCACCACCCACCCACCCACCCAAAAACTAAACCAATCGACCAACCCAATCACCACCCACCCAACAACTAAACCAATCGACCAACCCAATCACCACCCACCCAACAACTAAACCAACGAACCAACCCAATCACCCACCCACCCACCGAACCCAACTACTAAACCAATCAACCAATCCAGTCACCACCCACCCACCCAACAACTAAACCGATCAACCAACCCAATCACCACCCGCCCAACAACTAAACCAATCAACCAACCCAATCACCACCCACCCAAAAACTAAGCCAACCAACCCAATCATCCACTCACCCACCGAACCCAACAACTAAACCAATCAACCAACCCAGTCACAACCCACCCACCCACCCAAAAACTAAACCAATCGACCAACCCAATCACCACCCACCCAACAACTAAACCAATCCACCAACCCAATCACCACCCACTCAAAAACCAAACCAACCAACACAATCATCCACCCACCCACCGAACCCAACAACTAAACCAATCAACCAACCCAGTCACCACCCACCCACCCACCCAAAAACTAAACCAATCGACCAACCCAATCACAACCCACCCAAAAACTAAACCAATCAACCAACCCAATCACCACCTACCCCAAAACTATACCAATCAACCAACCCATTCACCACCCACCCAACAACTAAACCAATCAACCAACCCAGTCACCACCCACCCAACAACTAAACCAATCAACCAACCCACTCACCCTACAACTAAACCAATCAACCAACCAAATCACCACCCACCCAAAAACTAAACCAACCAACCAACCCAAACGCCACCCACCCAAAAACTAAACCAACCAACCCATTCCCCCCTCCCAGAAACTAAACAAATCAATCAATCAATCAACCAACCAATCAATCAATCAATCAGTCAATCCATCCATCCATCCATCCACCCACCCACCCGGCGCTTGTATAATTTTGCTATTGGGAACCAATGTTTAGAAAACGTGTTTCGCTGATAACCTGGGTTAAAAGCATAACATTATTTGCTGTTATTGTTCGGTAGTTTTTTTTTATCGATTTCACTTGTCTTATATCACTATTTGTTGATGGTACTCATCGCCACTATCTGACACTATGGACAGTTTATTTTTATTTTTCAGGTATTGCGACCGTACCGTCTTGGACAAATGTGGCTCTAATTGAACCCCGTTAAGGTTCTTCTATCATGGCTCTGGTGGAACCCTTTATGGTTCTATATGGAAGTCTCAGAGCAACTGTTTTATAGTATTTTCCCTTTTTGCCTATATCAAAGAACAGATTTTGTCGTTATGGTTCTATATAAAATTAAAAAAGACCCTCTCAAAAGACATTATTGCTAAGTGTCTGTAACAAAGTACTTTGTCAGAGTTGTCGATAGCACGCCTTTGGGTTTCATTGTTTATGTTTTGAATGTTCTCTCTTTTTGTGTTTTGCTGTCCATAACCATACGTTTTGTCTACAAATGTTGAATAAATCTTGTCGCCAGGAGTCTTAAATGTGTGTTATCCCTTTATTTCCGGACACACAAGCAAACAAACAGACAAAGAAAATAAACTATATATGTATTCTACTCTTAACAAACATTATAAACTATTCTTAACAAATCACAAAAATGAAGCATGTAATCATTATTAGAATAAAGCATATGACCTTATTAACTATTCTAAAAATTATAATATGAGACTCTATAAACAAACCATACACAACAACGGCAAACGAAATATATAACTATTCTACACAAACCATACATAGTGACATCAACTATGCTTTCCTAATATCATAAACTATTTTTTACAAATCCCATAAACTATTCTTAACAAAGCACATAAACTATTCTTTAAAAATCCCATAAACTATTCTTAACAAATCACATAAACTATTCTTTAAAAATCCCATAAACTATTCTTTAAAAATCCAATAAACTATTCCTAACAAATCACATAAACTATTCTTTAAAAATTCCATAAACTATTCTTAACAAATCCCATAAACTATTCTTTAAAAATCCCATAAACAATTCTTAACAAATCTCATAAACTATTCTGTAAAAATCCCATAAACTATTCTTAACAAATCCCATAAACTATTCTTTAAAAATCCCGTAAACTATTCTTAACAAATCCCATAAACTATTCTTTAAAAATCCCATAAACTATTCTTAACAAATCCCATAAACTATTCTTTAAAAATCCCATAACTATTCTTAACAAATCCCATAAACTATTCTTAACAAATCCCATAAACTATTCTTAACAAATCACATACCACTATTCTTAACAAATCACATACCATTATTCTTAGAAAACTTTACAAACTATTTCTAACTTGTCACAGAAACTATTCTTAAAAAATCCCATCAAGTATTCTTTAAAAAAATTATAAACTATTTCTTATATATCACATAAACTATTCTTAACAAATCACACAAATGAAACTTGTAAATCATTATAACTATATAGCATACAAACATATAAACCATTTCTAAAAAAAACCCATATAAACAACGCCGAACAAAAAATATAACTATTCTTAACAAACCATATAAACTAATCTAAACTTACCATTAAAACTATTTTAAACAAATCTTATATACGATTCCAGACAAACCATATATTTCATATTGTAACGTATTATATAGACAATTCTAAACAAACCATATATATACTATATTCGAAACAAATCGTATATTTACTATATTCTAAACAAACCATATATATACTATATTCGAAACAAACTATATATATAATATATTCGAAAAAAACCATATATATACTATATTCGAAACAAATCTTACATATACTATATTCGAAAAAACTGTATATATATTATATTTGAATCAAACTGTATATATACTATATTTAAAACAAACCATATATATACTGTATTCGAAACAAACCATATATATACTATATTCGAAACAAACAATATATATACTATATTCGAAACAAAACATATATACTATAGTCGAAACACACCATACAAACTAGACCATAAAACCAGATAAACTCTTTTAAATACCAGATAAACTTTTCTAAACACACAGTATGAACTATGAAAAGCAAATCATGTCTATACGTTCCTAAATAAATCATATTTCAAACAAAAATATAAACCATTTTAAGCAAACCGGATAAATTATTCCCAACAATTAACATATGAAAACTTTTCTAAACTATGAAAACAAGCCCTATAATAAATATATATACTTTTCCGGCCACAACGTTTAAACAGATCTTTAAAGACGATGGATATCCAAGTAACCCCAATAGTATTTGTGTATTTTGATACTTGTCATATGGTTATTTAAATCATATGACGGCATGCTTACACCTATTTAATTAAATCAATGACGAATCCGCCTTCAGTAAAATACCAGAGACGTGTCAAGACAGACATATATTTGTTTTTAGCGGTAACAGCACACCGCCTAAATATAATACGATATTAACCATATTATTTCTGAATTCATACTTTTAGTCGCTTATTAATGTGAAAAACGGTAAAGTGGCCAATCAGAGACACTAGGAATTGGCGACGGTGTCATCAGCTTTAAAATATAACAATAACTTTGTTAAATCTCAAATATTCTCCAATAAGATAGTTATTTGTAATAATATTTTATCTAAAGGTCAAAGTTCAATGCGAGAGTTATAAAAAATATATGCGTGGACTCTCACCCAGTAACAAACAAGTTAGTAGTTCTATTGTGTGTTTGTTTGATTGGTGTTTAACGTCGTACTCAAGGGTATTTCACTTATATGACGACGGACACAAATACAG
>JAVFBW010165700.1:0-11414 GCA_034783835.1 Mopalia ciliata
TATTTTGTTAGCTACGTTTTTAACAATATTTTATACACCATATTAATGGTCATTAACTTCTCTCAAGATGTCTGTAGGTTACCCATAACACAACTGGAGAGGTTTATTAAGAAACTTAATTCTGGGAGTTATCAAGATGATTCTTCGATTTTAATTAATCTACATCCCTGTGCCAGTGTGATTGCGTTTAGAAATATAAAAGATGGATCTGTTACTATCTGGAGAAAATGATCAAATTCAATTTTCAATGTTGGAGTCGCTGCAAAACGTTTTATCGTTTGCACCATCTGCTTTTGTCGTGGACTTATACCTGCTGCCTGTAGCCAATGATGCGCATCAAAACTGCAAACAGCTCCACACTGTTAGAACACTTCTGTAAATTTACAGTTAAATTTGCTGGTAAAACGGGTACCAGCTAATATTGCTGTAAATTTATAGGCATACTGTGTATGTAGATTTACAACCGATTTAGCTTTTAAGAATGAAGTACACATACTGTGGTTTGTGTTGTAAATCTACATGTGCTCTACAGTACATCCAAGGAATGTTTTACGGTTAATATACAGACTTTGGGTCGGATCTGGCATGAACACGACACACACAGAAAGTGATGGCAGATCTGGGTCAGATCTGGTAAATACAATACACACACGAGGATGATTCCAGAGGAAACCCGGACCTGGGCTTAATCACAATTTATACACAGAACATGATGCCATGGGTAACCCAGATCTAAACCAGGCCTGGAATGGTCAAGAATACTTGATGTAGACAAATTTGATGACGACAGACGTAACCCAGATTTGGATCAGACCTGTTACCAACGTACCAAAAATGGCTTCTGACAGATCTGGACCAGATGACTGATGCTAGCTGGGGAGGAGCTAGATAACTGGGATTTTTGTATCTAAAAAACCCACAGAAATATCAGATATATATTTTGAGAGACCAGCGATACCGGCAGACCAATGTCCAACTTTCACCACGGGTTGAGATAGGCGGGACGCTTAGACGGAGGAATTAGCCCTATTTGCTAGTGCACAAGGGCAACAGGAATCTCCCTCGCAACCGTCAGCATTACAGAAACACATGCCTACGATTATAAGAGCCCGCGGCCGTGGCTTAGTGGTAAGCGTGTCCACCTACTAATTCATTTTCGATGACTTGCTCACTGATTCCGAGTCAGTGAGTCCGTCTCTGGCAATCTCGGGGGTGCTATTTGCGAGGTTTCCGCTTTACTTTTGCTGTTTGGGGTTTTACGAGGTATTAAATGATATTTCACTTATATGACGAAGGAATGTCCCTTTGATAGCCAGAGCCACATGGTGTGACTACTCACCTGATGGTCCATAGGCAGACTCGATCCCGAGAACGGTACATCGATGTTTGATTATTAAGCACACTCGCGAACCAATAAGCCACGGTTGCAGGTCCTCCGGAATTCTGTAAGCAAGGAGCAGCGTGAAATGGATAATCTGTCGTCCTATAAGCGAAATACCACAGGAAGACGTTGAACACCTGTCAAATCTTTGATTACAAAAATATATAGGCACGATTAAAGTACGATATTATATGTGGACAAACACGATGGCAGAAATCGGCCACCACTGACAAACTACATAAGTGCACATCTGCGGAAATAGATTTCTTGTCATATTTTTGGTCAATTTTATTGACTTTGAATATATTAAATTACAGTATATCTGGAAAGAATAACTCCAAAACAAACTCCCCAGCTGGACATGCACCTCACGTTTTCGTTATGCAATCTGTAATTTGCTGACTTTTATATTGTTGCCACAAATGTAAGATCACACTTGTATAACCCTTATTCTTGCCAATAAGCAAATTAAAACGGTTTATCAAGATGAATTAGGATTTCCCAATGAAAAAGGAATTGTTTCTGCGTCTTAAAAGCAAACCTCAAGTCTCTACGGCAGCTTATTTCCTACATTGTTGGCCACGTTGTGAAAAAAATTATGTCAGATTATCTCCTAATTAGGAGATAATAAATCCTTATTAGGAGATAATAAGTCCTAATTATGAGATAAAATCTGATAATTAGGACAATGTGGCGAATCACACGACTGAGGGAACCTAGCATTAGCGTATCGCCTACTATCCCTCTCAGATGTACCGCACACTGGTTAGAGTCTGCATGTTGCCATATTTGAGTGAATCAATCCCAATCAGGAAACTATAAATCATAATCAGAAGAAAACAAGTCCCAATCGGGAAACTCTTAATCCCAATTGTGAGACTCTAAGTCCCAATTGGGAGACTAAGTAACAAAAGGGGAGTACTAAGTCCTAGGTCGCATTAGGGATACTATATAAATACCCAAATGAAGACTAAGTCCCAATCTGGAAACCATAAATCCTAATGAACAAACGACAAATCCTAATGGGGAAACTATTAGACCCAATCGGGGCAGTATAATATCAAAAGGAGACAATAAGTCCAATCTGGAAAGTATAATGATGCTTATATTGTCCCGATTGGGTCTAACTCTTTCGATTATGATTTATAGTCTCTTGATTGGGTCATATCCTCTCCTCAATGGGATCTATCGTCTATCGAGTAGGTCCTATTGTCTTTCCAAAAGAGCCTATCGTCGCCCTGTTATCTCCTAATTAGGACTTGTTGTCTCATAATTAGGAGATAATTTATCTCCTAATAAGGACTTATTATCTCCCAATTCTGACTTACTACATGTATGTCCAAATTAGGACTTATTATCTCCTAATTAGGACTTATTATCTCCTAATTAGGACTTATTATCTCTTAATTAGGAGATCTGTTCTCCAAATTAGGACTTATTAATAATCTGACAGAAAATGTTTCAGAACGTGTCACCTCTACGCTGCCGTAGGCCTACTACTCTACCTGCGGCAATAAATAGTATTTTTAAGCAGCCTGACAAATTTTTTAATAATTGACGACAAGGAACTTTTTGACAATCCGACAGTTGATTTGGCAATAAAAGTAACACCTTTACCGATCTACTCAAATAGAAATTACTGCCATATATCAGAGCAACTCCACAACAGAACTTTCGGAAAATTTGTGAAAAAAAAAAAAAATTTTCCGAAAGCTTGACTGGCAAAATGTACAAGTTCTTTGCGGTCATTATAAGCATAATGGTCTGACATAAAGAATCATCATCGTCATCAAGCTGCTTGATGAAAGTATGATGACAAGCATAAGACAGACATTTGTCTAAATCCGTTTTATAATTCGTGTAGCTTCAGCCATCATCCAAAATTCTGACTTGACAGAACTTTCAAACAAATTAAAATTTCCTTATATCCAGATAAGATTTTATTTTATGTTGAACCACATTCCACATTTTTAAGCAGCTTTATATATCCGCAACTTAGCCAAAGCTAAGAATCGACATCGGCCTCATGACTTTCAGAGAAGGGTGTGGATTTATAACAAAGTTGCCGTCTACGTTGAAAGGTTAGATGGTACTTGGTTTCAAACTGTGTGGAAACAGCAAGGATTTTGGACTTTAATACTAATGTTATAACCTACCGATATTCTCATCAACATCTACTTCATGTTAAATCCGATGCACCTTCGAGGGAATAATTATATCCTAAATAGTAAATAAAAAGGTTTAATAGCGCTTTTGTAACCTTCAGTCCGGCTTTTTCTGTTCCCTGATTTCCAGAAAATGATACCATCGGAAACCGTCAGACAAATGAAGTTATTATTTATGCCTGGTTTTGTAATCGCCACATACACGAGAACACCAAAAGAACCCTGCTATATTGTCATGCGGGTCTTCAAAATGTATGAAATCTAAGCTCGATACTTAATATATCAGAACAATGCCTTCTGTGTCTTTGTGTTACTATTTGGTAGACATTTTTGAGCGGGGATTCGGAAAATACAGAGAAAGATAATCGGCCTGCCTCAAAAGTATAATTAAAAATAAAAACGTCAACCACGATTCAAGCAACATAAGAGCACATCTGGGGAGATCGATTTTTTGTCTAATTTGTGTTGAATTTTATTGATCTGGAAGATATTAAATTACATTAACATCAATTCCGTGTCAGAAACTGCCTTGTCATTGTGATTCGGTGGAGGCAAACTGGAGTGGACACTTAACATGGAGCGATTCCTCGAAAGAGAGAATGAAACGTCATACGTCAATATATATATATATTTTTTACACATATTAATGTTTTTCATTGCCAGTAGTAGGCATTCCGTATCAGAAACTGTCTTATCATTGTGATTCGGTGGAGACAAAATGGAGTGGACACTTAACATGGATTTACACGATTCCTCGAAAGAAAGAAAAAGTCATACGTCAAATATTTTTTTACAATTTTACATATATTAAAAATGTTTTTCATTGCCAGTACTCTGTACATGGTCATTATCTTTTTTAGAGATTGATGTAGTAGCCCCATAACAACTCGAGATTAAGATCTATTTAAAAACTTGTTTCTGGGAGTTTATCTAGACCATGAGATGATTGATCAGTTTTAATTCATCGACAATCTGTGATTACTTTTTAGAAATATATATTGGTTTGTTTGAATGTTTAATTGGGGGTATACCGTTGTACTCAAGGGTATTTCACTAATATGATGACGGATTGTCCATTTCACACTAATCATTTCCTATTACCGTGGAATAGCGGGAAGAAACCCCGTAAAACTCACCCTTAAGATTGCTGGAGCCACATCGTGTGACTCTCTCATACATGTATACCGGAGGGTCGACAGACGGAATCGATCCTGTGACAGAAATATATATCGAAAACACGCAGCATTATTATATTATTTCCACATTATACGACATGCTAGTTGGTTAACATTTTGTAAGATATCGTCTTCTGAATCATCTTGCACAGGTTTATGTAATATTTGCAAATTCCGAATATTTTGCAATTGTTTCAGACTGGAGTGAGCCTATGCCAGTTGTGCAACTTGGACCCAGCCCGCTTTAGTGAGCTTCTGTAAATTGTAGCCACGAAGGGCACTTTTGGCTTGATCCCTTTTACCTTTATATCAAAAATCTCATTAAAAAAAAAAAAGAGGTATAAAATGGAAGACAAGTGACAGACGAAAATGGAATCAACTGTATCGTCAAAACAGTATATATGTCTTGACAGGTGCCTTCACCTACATATAGGCAAACTATTATTTTTGTTTGCTTGGGGTTTAACGTCGTACTCATGTGTGTTTCTCATATATGACGACAGATTATCAACTTCACACTGTTCTTTGTGTAAATCGGGTGGAAAACCAGGAGCCTCGTAAAAAACGTAAAAACCCATCGTGTCTCCCTCACTCTGATGGTTGACAGTCGGACTCGATCCCGTGAACGGTTCTTAGATTTGTTTGGGTGGGATCTTACGTTGTACTCAAGGGTATTCCACTTATATGAAGACATGCCAGGCAATTGGATAAGGAAACCAGCCTCAACCCCAGGGACAAAAAACAAAGAGAGGACGGGACAGATAGAGGACAATAACAAGACGAAATACAGAAACCACAAACAGATCGGCTTCCTGTTCCCCTTTAGCTCTGAGAGCACTAGGCCAACATGAAACTTCCTCGAGCCAACCACCCACCCGGTACTTAGAAGTAGTATAAGTTATTGCGCACATCAACCAATAACTGGCACTAAGCCACATCAGGTTGTAGTGATCAGATCACGAATAAAATATTTGAATAAATCCCAGCAGCATTGAGCCATTCTCCCAACCCCCTCCCCTAGAATTGAATTAAATCACCATGAATATTTAGAAAAGCAAATTAAAAAATCTTTATTTTGAAAAAATATTGGTAACTTTTGACACAATTCATTTGTACATTTTTGGTATATTCACTGATAAAAAATAAAGCTTTGAAACTGAAGAGCAAAAATACCAGAGGAAAATCAGATTTCTTTCAACAGTTGAATCTGGGTGTTTTCGAACAAAGACAATACAGGACAACCAAAAGGACAGCCAATCAATCAATCAATCAATCAAAAGAGGACCAGGTCAACATGATTGATTGATTGTTTGGTGTTTAACACAATGCCCAAGGGTATTTCACTTATATGCAGTAGTGGATCAAACAGTAAATATCAATCAATATTACCCACACTAACACAACTGTAAAATCTGAAGAGATTTGCTTTGTCAGAAAATTTACCTGCCTCCTATGCTAAGTATAACAATATGTCTATACTTTAAACACACTGCCCACAGCCAGAGGGCCCAGGGCATTACATTACATCTTGTTAAAAAGATTTGTTTGTTTGATTGGGGTTTAACGTCATACTCAAGGGTATGTCACTTATATGACAACATGCCAGCCAAATGGCTGAATGAAAGCACCCTAGCCACCACTGGCAACAAACAAAGACAGGACGTACAGACACCACAAACAGATCAGCTTCCTGTTCCCCTTTGGCTCGGAGAGCACCAAGGCAGCATGGACCTCCCTCCAACAGCCCGCTTTTGTTAAAAGAACCTTTCACAATAACTACATGTAGATTTTCACATGACCATGCCACCAGTCTGAAGCCTTGAAATACTTCATTCATAGTTTCTAGTTTATATGTCATATAAGTGTGAAAATGAGCCATCCATTTTCCCACCTAGGAAAATTTTCTTTCTCTGGATTAAAAATATATATGAAAAACTAATAAATATAGGTCATCAAAGTGGGTAGTAGAAAGTTAACACAAAAGGGTTAGTATAAATATTATGGTATCAAAAAACATACAAAAGAACAACATTAAATCTTTTTATCAAAACATAGCAAATATTATGAAGATCAGCGGACAAATGTAGGCAATGTCCTGTTCACAGGTCAAAGTTAAACTCGGACCAGGTCAAAGGTAAAATATTATGAACATCAGTGAACGAATGTAGTCAATATGTAGTCAATCTCCTGTTCTCTGGTCAAAGTTCAACTCGGACCAGGTCAAAGGTCAAATAATATGAACATCAGTGAACAAATGTAGTCTATGTCCTGTTCACAGGTCAAAGTTCTACTCGGAGCAGGTGAAGCAAATGTGACCAAAGTTACTAGATCCATTCTCCCTGAAAGTTGTCCTTATCTTAATTTAAATTGGATCAAAATATAAACGACAGACAAAATTGAAGGGCACCATTTGTGAATATAAATTTGAACGGTTTGCATGCGTGTGTGTAATAATAATAATAATTCAACAAAAATGAATTAAACATGGTCATCCTAATACAAGAACGGACCAGTATCCACAGAAAGCCAGAGCTGAGGCCCAAGTTAGGTACAAGATCCATGCAAATTCTGTCTTGGCTAGAAATTTTAAAAACAAAATTAAAGCTATTTAAGCTCGTTCTTAGCAAGACATCTTGAAAATAAAATTAAAGCTATTGAAATTGGGTCATTGGCAAGAAATTTTCAAAAATCCAAATCAACCCTGTCCTCCCATTAGAAATCAGAGTCCACTTAAGTGTATCTTTTTATCAAAATATAAAATTTCAGTCAAAGTTTTTTTCATTGCAGTTTTATGCCATAGCATTAGGATATAAAGCCATCATTATTGTCACAAACTATGGTGTTCTGTAAACTTTATTCCATTGTCGTTAAACTTTGGCTTAACATTGAATTTTGATCAAGTGCCGGCCTCACCAAGCTGGAATCCAAGATGGGTTCTTCATACCCACTTTCAGGAAATGTTGGGTTTTGTCCCAATCTAGGTGCTGTGGTGGCTGGGAGGAACATAGGTTGTTTATCCCCTGCCTGTTTTTCCACTGGCAGTTGTTGTCTATCTCCAGTCTGTGTTGTCTCAGTTTGCCCTGATGTTGGGGGTCGATACAATGAAAGCTCATCAGAAACACCATTTGAAGCAGTTGGCAATGCAGATGAGTGTGTGAGAAATTCAGCAGAATGTTGCTGCGCCAGAAGAGAAAGGGAAGAATTCATAGGGGTGTACAAAGGTGACAAATCAGCATCTTGCATTGACTGGTAATACTTATAAATCTCATTGTTAATTAGATCTTGTTTTTCTTGAGTTTTGGAATCGTTAATGACGCCATTGTAGTATGTTGAATACGGATCAGTATGTTTCTTTCGGATATGACGCATCAGATGGTCCTTGCGTCCAAACTTTGTGTCGCAAACGGGACAAGGAATTTTCGGCGGAGATGCCATGTGTGATGTGATGTGTCTTCTCAAATGGTCAGTCCTTCCAAAAAGTTTCCCGCATTGTGAACAGTCATAGCGCTTTGTACCCTCTTTCTTGGTCAAGGGCAAAACTTCTGGAAAAAGACAAGAAGTAAAACATAATTAAATTAAATACCATGTGAATACTAAAACACCCATATCCTGTCACAAGTTTTTGCATGGCTACATGTGTCTATAAAGAAAATCACAAAATGACATTTTGTCCTACCTTTCTTCTCTGAGAAAAAAACTTTTCGTAATAGAAAACACATTAAACACAAGCTACCATTTAGCAGCTCTCCCCACTGGCCCAGCATAGACTAATCAAAGATAAATTCATTCATTCATGATTGATTGATGGGTGTTTAACATCATACTCAAGGGTATTTCACTTATATGATGACATGCCAGCCTAAAGGGTGAAGGAAACCACCCTTGACACCACTGGGAACAAACCAAGACAGGACGGGACAAATACAGGACGACAACAGCAGGACGCACTACAGACACCACAAACAGATCGGCTTCCTGTTCCCCTTTAAATTCATTATGAATGGTTAGCAAGGGGTAAGAGTGTGTCAAAGTATTATAATAAGATAAAGAGAGACTCTAACATTCACAAAGTTTATACCTCATTTACTGTTGTTTTAAAGGATTATATCATTCAATATAAGTTGTCAAAGTACAAGGGAAATCTTTTTCTTAATAATTTCTGGAAAACGCTTTTCATCTATAAAAGTAAAATGTTAGTACGAATTCAAACAAAATTTGAAATAAACTGAGCATGCTTAAAAGAGAATCTTAAACTTCATCATACTATGGACATTTGGTTCTTTGCTTATTCATTCTTTATATGTAGTAATAAAATGAAAAGGGTTATATAATATGAAATAGCTTTGTAAGCTAATAAAAAGGGGGATGACTTCAATAGCAATTTGATGATGCTTCACTTCAATAGCTTTCCTAAAGACTAGATCCAAAACACAATTTTTTAAATCAGGACAGTATCCAGAGCCATTTTACTTACGGAAAACCTATGGGCGCCCAAACTATTTCAAGCCCCAAAAGTTTCAAATGAATGTCAATATATTAGTATTTTCATAAATTCCTGTTAAAATCAAGCTAAAAGCGGGTTCAGAACACTGATTATGGTCTGAAGAATTTGGGATAGGAACCTGGGAAATTTTTCTAGAAACTGCCCTGTACATATCTATTTTTCCCAGAAGACAATGGGCAACTTTAGAAGCAGAAAACTGTACTTCCATATTGTCTTCCATCTGACATTGCAAGATAAACTAAATGCTTAATCAACAGATTGTCCACTTCGTACCCCGCCTAGCTTTCACATGGTGGCTAACGGTCTATTTTGTTTGTTGATTGGGGTTTATTGTCACATTCAAGGGTATTTTACTTACAGCTGGCGGACTTGAACCTATGGTCACGAGATTGAAATAGGATAAGTAAGCCTAGCACACTAAACGGAGAACTGGAAACCCTGTTAAAAACCTCCCCTGGGATAGGAAGGATATACCCAGTGTCCCCTGGGTGGCTTGAATCTCTGCAGGGGTACATGTGCATTGTAAGGGGATCATTATCAGCATTAGTCGAAGTACATGACAGCTGAGGCTAGAAGAATGGTGATTAACACCAAGCCTATAAGTATTTCACTTTTTTGCAAGGGATGTACAATAGAATATAAAAACAACATTACACCAAAATTTTAAAACAATTTTCTCTTCTCTGTTTGTTAATTAATGTATCTCCAATGCTATGTTAAGACTTTGCGACTATAGTTTTATAACATGCTGAATATGGCCAGAAGGCATTAATTTTGTTTGATTGGGTTTTAATCCATACTTTAAGATTACTTCACGGCATGTCAGACTGCCAGCCAATGGGTGAAGGAAACTACCCCTGACACCCCAAACAAAAACATCACAGGACAAATACAGGACACTCACAGGACAATACAACAAAATCTGTTTACAGATCGACTTCCTGCTGTTGCTGTTTAGCCCAGAAAGCACCTGGGCAACATGATTTGTTTGTTTGTTTCATTGGTGTTTAACTTCGTACTCCAGAAGGGTATTTCACTTGTATGACAATGGATTGTCCACTTCACACTGTACACAGCCTTATTAAGATGGAAAACTTTGAGGAAACCAAGTTAAAACCACCACCACGATTGCCGGAGCCACAACATGTGACTCGCTTATATAGCTGATGGTCAAAAGGCGGACTCGATCCCGTGAATGGTAAATCGGAGCAGGTTCAGTTTAAGAAGTACACTGGCTACCACTGAGCCACAGCCGCGGGCCAGGGCAACAGGAAGCTCATACCAGATTGCATTAAGAAGTGAATAAAATACTAAATGAAGATATATAACAAAACATGTTCTTTATTTAAAACGTAGCTATTTAGGGTAGTATTATATAAAACGGTTAGCTATTTAAGACTATATATACATCATACTTGTAACAAAACAATTTGCCAGATTTGAGTTTCAATACAGTCCATTTTTTTCAAAAAATCCCTCATGATCAGCTACACACGTTAAGATGGCTTATATTCGTAAAAACTTTAATACTTAAACACAATATTCAATAAGATCAGGTTTGTCAAACTGCTCTCATTAACATCATGAATATCTGAGCTTGCAAATGATATAAAAGCATGGCATGTTGTACAGTAGAAAACATCAAAGAAGCACAAGCAATAAAAAGGAAGATTAAAACAATGGTCTCAAAGCCACCTAAGAATTAATCCTGTTTATCACATTTTATATCTCAGTATGACAATAAACGACCTTCTAAGAATTACAGGGTTCTAACTAACATTATGCTCGTTTTGAGAGATCGCTTTCATAGGTCAATTGTTACTTGTGCTCACCTAACTAAAATGTAATCTGAAATCTAATTGGTCCTCTAAAAACTTCTTTCCTAGCTACACGTAAGCCTAAACCTCATTGATGGAAAGTTGCAGATAGAACCCTGTTATTTTTAAGAAGGTGCCCACTAGAGAGTTGGAACTTTGTAATTCTGTTGAGGACATAAGACCGACGAATTTTACATAATACTCTCCTGCTAGTAGATAGACCTTTGTTATCTCAATTTCACAGCTCGAAAAAATGTTTTTTTCCCGGCAATGAGTGACAATTGCCGAAAATTTTCCCGCTAAATACGAGAAAAATTTCATTCCTGATCTGGGGCACGTAACCATCTAGAAGCGTCCCTCTAGTGGGTGTTG
>JAVFBW010165711.1:0-11414 GCA_034783835.1 Mopalia ciliata
AATATAATTAAATGTACCGAATAGTTCTAAACAAACGAACGAACGAACAGACGGACAGACGGACGGACGGACGGACGGGCGGACGGGTGACTCTGTATATCGATAAAGGGTTATGAAAATCATCTACGTGACAATATAATTAAGTGTATTGAACTGTTCTAAACAAACTATAAACATCATCTACGTGACAATATAATAAAATGTATCTATTTGTTCTAAACAAACGAACGAACGAACAGACGGACGGACGGGCGGACGGGGGACTCCGTTTCATCGATGAAGGTTATAAAAATCATCTACGTGACTATATAATTAAGTGTATCGAATTGTTTTAAACAAACAAATGAAAGAACGAACAGACGGGCGGACGGGTGACTCTGTATATCGATAAAGGGTTATAAAAATCATCTACGTGACAATATAATTAAGTGTATAGAATTGTTCTAAAAAAAGATTGAACGAACGAACATACGGACGGACGGGTGACTCAGAATATCGATAAAAGGTTATAAAAATCATCTACGTGACAAAACAAGCGTAGAATCGCTATAGCTGTGGCCTTAAGTTCTTCTTTAAAGGACAGCGGTTATTTAGAATGTTCGCTGATTAAGCATTGCAAAATGTTATATTTAAGTAGTGGTCTATGCTGCTTTAAGGAATGACCCCATTTTCAATAAGAGCATAGTTTAGCATCATATAAAGCTGAATTCCAAATTTGAACTCTCTGTCTTAAGCGGGTTGGCTTCTATCCTGTTCAAGTCGCCATGTCAAAAAAGTGACAGATGCCGACATATTTGTTGACATGGAAACCTGAAATTTGTCGGGAATGATCCAATTGTCAATAGGAGTGTACTTTAACATCATACTAAGCTGCATTCCAAATTTGAACTCTATATCTTAAGCGGTTTGGCTTCTATCCTGCTCACGTGGTCATGAGGGAAAGTTGGATCGACCGACAGACCGACCGACAAACAAACAGAGTGAGTTATAGAGCTGCTCAGTCGCAGCTGCAAATCAAGTGTATCGAATAGTTGTAAACAAACGATTGAACAAACAAACGGACAAACGGGCTATTCAATAAAATGACAAAGGGTTGTAAGAGACAAATGCATTGAATTGGTCCATAATTTTTTTATTGGTGCTTCTATATCAGTCTCAGTTCTATGAACGAAGTAAGTAAACATGACAAAACAATAACTTTACATGATTAACTGATTGGATAAATATCTGTCAAGTTTCAACAAAACAATGATAGTCTCTAAGTTAAAAATAAATATCAAACAACACTGTTTAACCCGAAAACAATGTTTAATATATCTACCATCTTTCTAACACGGCGAGGTAAGAAATGTTACAATAATCAAATCTACAAACGGAACTCATTTTGTTGTTATGAGTAAAACTTTTCCGTTTTATTCTTTTTTATTTATTTTTACACATTCGCTTGACCTTCAAAGTTTAGGAAAAATAAACAAAATAAGCCTACTTAAAGCTGTAAAGCCGATTAACACAAATAAAGTGGGTAAAGAGTTTCTAAAGCCTACAGGGAAATTGTCTTGGCGGTAGTCCCCGGTGTGGACATCTTGCTATTTTTTGTCATATCCATATTAAAAATAAAATGCTTTGGCACACCTATTCGGCTTTATAAGGCTGCACCTGTGTAAAATGCAAGTCAACTTCCGGTCATATCTTTGCTTTTGTTTGTTTGTTTGGTTGGGGTTTAACGTCGTACTCAAGGGTATTTCACTTTCATGACGACGTGCCAGCCCAAGGGGTGAAGGAAACCACCCTCGACACCACTGGCAACAAACAAGACAGGACGGGACAAATACAAGACGCAATACAGACACCACAAACAGACCGGTTTCCTGTTCCCCTTTAGTTCTGAGAGCACCAGGGCAACTTGAAGCTCCCTCCAACCACCCGCCATATCTTTGCAATACTATGATAATAAATGATTAAAAAACACATCAGCAAACATTCTGGGGAGTATCGGTTTTACCATGATATTAAGACATAAACAATGAATCATGAAAACACCACCTTACAATGATATGTTTTATTCGGCTCTCACTAGAAAATGAAAAAGACACTGAGCATAACATCATTGTATCGGATTCATACAACCAGAATGTCGATCAAACAGAAGTATGAAACCAGCCATTACCCAGTCTCAACTGCTTTGTGACTTTCTAGGGACTCTCATAGTGCCATATGACTCATTGCGCATGAAATGGATGATTTCGTTCGTTTTGCGCAGTTTGAATATCAGAATCGACTGACGCCTTATGGGTAAAGTATAACGTATGTCAAGCGGTAAAAAAAGCCTTATTATTAATTTCTTTCTTTAATTATTAACTTCTTTACCTCTTTATTACTTATTTATTTATTTTTTTTATAGTGATGATACCACATAAACGAGAATTTCGTTAGGTTTGGTCGATTATACAATTGAAGCTGTCACTGTAAAGATATCACCCCATGGACTGCGAGGCCAGTTTTATGCATAAAAGACGCAACACTCGGATTGTAATATAATGTGTTATAAATTGTTTCTTTGGTGTATGTACTTAACCGGGGTAAAAATTCCATCTCTAAAGAATTGATGTTACCGCTCTAATGTAGAAGGTGGTAGGAATAGCAAAGCCACTTCATATTTTTAATGGCATATCCACTACATATTTTTTAGAATATACTCCTAATTGTTTAGCCAAACATTCGCTTGACGGTATTTAATGTGTTTTTATTTACTATTTGAAAATTTAACATAAATTCGTATTTTTTAATTTCCTCAAACAAAGTTTGTTGATAGGGGTTAAAGACAAATCGTGCGGTTTTCTGGCGCTTACATGTATATTCCAAATCTAATTTTTCTGTACCGGAACTTTTTCTGCCCTTTTTGTTAAAAATTGAAATCTTCTCATTCACACAAGAGAATGCTTTTGTCGACATTGTGAAACTAAGGTACTGGTCGGCCAATTTATTATTTTATGTTCTATTTAAAATCCTGCTTAAGACGAAGTCACGCCATGCCGATGTTCTATTTGTAATCATCTTTAAGACGAAGTCACACCATGCCGATGTTCTATTTATAATCCTGCTCAAGACGAAGTCACCCATGCCGATTTTCTATTTATAACCCTGCTTAAGACGAAGTCACGCCATACCGATGTTCTATTTATAATCCTGCTTAAGACGAAGTCACGCCGTGCCGATGTTCTATTTAAAATCCTGCTTAAGACGAAGTCACGCCATGCCGATGTTCTATTTATAATCCTGATTAAGACGAAGTCATGCCATGCCGATGTTCTACTTATAATCCTGATTAAGACGAAGTCACGCCATGCCGATGTTCTATTTATAATCCTGATTAAGACGAAGTCACGCCATGCCGATGTTCTATTTATAATCCTGATTAAGACAAGCCACGTCATGCTGATGTTCTATTTATTATCCTGCTTAAGACAAAGCCACGTCATGTGGATGTTCTTATAATCCTGTTTAAGACGAAGTCACGCCAGGCTCATATTCTATTAATAATCCTGATTAAGACGAAGCCACATCATGTTGATGTTCTATTGATAATCCTGCTTAAGACAAGCCACGTCATGCTGATTTTCTATTTATAATCCTGCTTAAGACGAAGTCACGCCATGCTGATGTTTTATTTATAGTCCTGGTTAGATGACGTCACATCATACACATGTTCCATCTCTAATCCAACTTAAGATGGCGTCATTGCATCATGATGTTCCATGTCTCATCCTGGTGAAGATGACGTCACTGCATGATGATGTTCCGTATTCTCATCCTGGTTAAAGATGACGCCACTACTAGCTTATGATCCATGTCTAAATCGTGTTTACTTATGTCCACTATTAGTGATTAAATGTCCAGTCTAATATTAAATTGAGCAACTGGGCCTAGTAGGCTTTGTCTAAGCTAAAAATATATACATTTCACTATATAAACTATTAGTTCATCTGCATTCACAGAAAAGTCATTCTGACTACAGTAAAGAGAGAAGGTAACAAGTATCGTACTTCACACTCAATTTATCAAGTTTAGAAATGGTCTGTGGTTATCGCCCTTTAAGCATCGTTGGACTCAGGACACAGTTTAATAAGCAGATTTCGTCTTGAGCAATATTGATCACTCTAGGTAATGCCCACAATGCTTACATCTTTGACGAATCCCATTCAAATTTTCTCCACCATTTTGTTCTTCGATTTTACCGTTTGCGGGGATTTTAGCTGTTGTGTTGCTATTTATGACCTCTATTCGTTTATTTGTTGAAACTACCTCTTTCGTATGACTGGAATCGCGACTGACTTGGACACGCGGTGGGTTTGTACCCGGGACATGTTTGGGCACGCGCACTGTAACAGTCGTGGTACATCCGCGAACGGACTTCCTATCGTCATCGTGAGAACCTTCTTCTTTTTCACTCTCCTCGTCCTTGGTGATTTGTGAGCTTCCGTCACTCTCCACAGAGCATTCGAAGATCTCTTCAATCTTTGAATCCAGTGAGGCCTGTTTGTATGTCCGCAGATCCCGTCGCGAAGCTATCATGCTAACGTCAAGACTCTGCTGTTTAGAACTTAGCTTGATTCTCCGTCTTGGAGATAAACGAATTGGTCTGCCATTCAAATCGCTGGCCGTCAGCTGCTTAGCGAACTCGTAGATCACTTCGTTGTTATCAAAGATAGCTGCAAAACTTCCATTGATAAATTTGGGCGACATGGGCACATTGCTGAGGATTAAACTCATGCCATAGTCTTTTCGTTTAATGCTCGGCTCCCTTTTCAATACTTTTAATTCGTTCTCGGTTTCTTTTATTGGTTCAATTACTTCACAGTCTTCGTCGGAAAGTTCTTCGCGAAGAACTCGAGTAGCGGTGTCCTTGATGATTTTCCAGTCTTTTTGTATGTCAGATTCCTTGGTGTACTGTGACGTCACAGTAAATCTTATGACGTATTTCCCTTTCAGTGACGCTGGCACCATGTGCAGCTTCCCAGATGAGTTCAGTTTTTTTAACAGCAACTCAGTCCATTCATTGTCACCCTGTCAAAAATAAATAAACAGGCAAAAATTAATGCGTAACTTTTATTAAACCGATTAAATAGCCTAGGAGTACGTTTAGTTCTGATTTAGCATTCCAGTTCGTCGAAAACATACTAATTAGGCAAAATCGTAAGGCTGAGAAATCTGCAGGAATCGAATGAACGATCCTCTCAGTCGGTCACCAAATATCCAACATTAAATGTCGCCATCTTTAAAATCACTCCGCCAACTGGTGTTTTTCAGTTAGTATATGTCGGCATTACTTAAATGCTGTACAGGATTTTTGCTGCTGGTATGTAGGTGCTTGCATGTAAAGCTCGTGTATTCGATTCCAATTCAAATACATCAACAAAAATTGATAAGTGATCCTATTCCAGACATTTATATTAAAACCCGCAGACACGTTCTACATAATTAGATATCCGCCAGCATATAATGGAACTGAGCGATTAAACAGTTACATGTTTGAAAAATTAGTTTGTTATTACCATTACAAAAATAAAAGAGTTTAAAACTAATATATCCCCACAACAGGGATGGAGGGAAATGTCACCATGGAACACTGTAAGCAAATTTATTTTATGAACTTTTGCATGCAGTCATAATCTTGTATCCAAGTTTTGGTCGCCATAGCAATATGAAAAACAAATATATTTACTTTTAGCCGGAAGACAACCATTCCCAGAATCCTCTCCGCCGGAACTTCAAATCGCGCATCTGTTGTCACCATTTCCTCAAACAACTTTGCCAATCTTACACCCTATAGTACCAGAGGAAAACAAAGATTAGGGCATTGCTGACAACAGAAACACTGACAGAAGGGATGCAATTCTATTAAAAATCGGTATCCCTTTGCCATTAAATTGGATTTGTTTAAATGTCTGAGCCTGTGATCTGCTTGTCTAACAACTTAATCATATTGTTTAAATTATATTGCATTTTACAGCATATGAAAATAATGAAAATCTTCAGTTTTCGGGTTAAAGCTAAACAACTTTTCTATACATGTTTAAGTTAACATGTAATTGTTTGTTCGAACAAAGAATCCGATTGTAGCATGTGGTTGCCTGGCTTTTCAAATTCAGAAGGCCTCCAAATTATTCCGTAAATTGTATAGGACGCCACACGATCGTAGTCATTATAAGACCTTTTTTGTTTTCAAATCAACAGATAAACATGGTGCATTTTGTCTATGATCCTTACACAAAAAATCCTAAATATAGGATATATAGGTTGTTGACCAAAATCCTATAGAATTTTTCAATATAATCAAAGAGGGTACTGTAAGTATTTTCAAAAGCCTATAGGATTTTTTTAATTATCCTATAGAATCCTATAGGATGTCAAAAATCTTCTAGGATCATATATGATTTTTCTGTAAGGGGATTTTCTGGGTTTTCATGCGTTTTTGTTGAGGACATCATCTATACGCCAAACCTAAATGTCCATATTCTAAAGTCTTTTGAAATTCGCTACGTTTACTAAGGCGTTGAGTGGCATAGGCCAGAGAAAAGGCTTGTAGCGAACAAAATACTGGATATTGCTGGGTAATCATACATCTACCAAGGGCTAGCGGAATTTGAAACCATCAAGAACCATCTAGCTTTTCAACCCAGACCTCAACTGCGGGATAAACCTTCGCCTTGACTACCTTACCAGGTAGTCACGAAGCAGAGCACTACTTTTAGCCACAATGCAGCTGTTTAAAAATTTGAAAATGTGTTACTTGGTCAACATAAAATGGATTTAAGAATATTTAGTTCGTTATTACCTTTAAAAGGGAATAACAAAATCAGAATTACAAAAGCTTTATTTTAGCTAACTTCATTACAACACAATACTTAAACAATCCTTTTTCTGTTAAAGTTAATGGTGAGGTCTTGTGTTTATTGGACACCTGCATGAGTAAAATAAATCGTCAAAAATTGAATATGGGCAGGTTTTGTTTTCAACCTTAGAAATTTCCCATTTCCTCGTATGCACCACGTTTGGCGACTGATGTGTATTATATATCTTGTATCCAGACATGAGTTGATTCAGTTACAGATAACATCTCGAGATTAAGAACTTTTTAGAAACTTGAATCTATAACATGTGATGATTCATCGATTTTAAATAATCGATATATCCCTGCCAATGTAATGACTTTTTTAGATGTACACAGTCTAATTAAAGCCAGACCTCAAAAAAGCTCCCCGTGTTTGAATTGTGTATATTCAATAAAGCGACAATCAAAACATGACGAGCTTTTTTTAAATCCGATTTTAATAAGATTGTACCAGAAGTCTATTAACTAGAAGTATGTAACTACCGTATAGTCATGTCCACTGCATTGTAGACCAGCAAGAATCGGGGACGTCACATTTCAGACAAGTTTGTTTTTAATTGTTAGGAATTCTGGGTAATTTCGTGCCTTATAGTTTATGTACTTCCGATTGTACATGTATATATTGTAATAATGTGGTGCCAGTGCCTCTTGCTTTGAAGAGTGTTTCACTAACCTACTGAATGGCACGCCGTCATGAACTAACCGCAGTTCTACGTAAAACCTAAATCAAATCCCGTAAATGAAATCCGCTAAAAATCTACTGCAGTCATATACCTGGCAGATCGTGCCTATTGCGTCGAAGCTTCTTACTACTTCTTTGATGATAATTTTTTAAAATTGTCCCATTTGATTTTACAAATGATACCTTTATAACATATAATTGCAACGACAACGTCATATCATTCATCATATGTCTTTTGCTTTAACAACTAGTATACTATTTTGTCCGGGCATGAATAATCTCAGTATATCGTTTTCTCTAATAATCGTCGCTGAGCAGCGTATTGTATTTGTAGTTCGTGACTACCCTAATGTTTTGAGGGCACAATCATCGTCATAATGCTCTCTAAATCTTCAGAGCTATTTTCCAGAAAACGCTATTGACATTTTCTATAATTAGGGAGGGGTCAATTATCTGTTGACCTTGTCGTGAACGCTCGTTAAAGAACCCATCGATTCGCGGGGAATTTTATTCGCGATAAAGCACGGACAGTCAATATGGCATTTACTTCTGATACCTCCCCTACAATTACAGCTTTACCGCGATTTCAGAATTGGTCGCTTGTTTATCAGACGGGCATGGCTGCAAAGCTGCTTCAGACAGAACTGGATAGCCAGAAGATTCTCCAGAAAGAGGTGACCCAGGTTTTTTAATGAACTTTATAATGGATTTAATACAAGCATCCTATACGTATAAAAGCTCATTCCCTTTCTTTATATACATTGTTTTTATTTGCTGTATGAGAATTTAAGGGGCTGTTAAGGAGCGATAGATGGGTGGTCTTTTGGGGGGCTGATGTCTTCCACCAGGAGTGTTCTAAAACTTTAAAGGTAGACGAACGCAACCATAATTATGCAATTAATATTCCAACATAAAACTGTACCGCCTGATCTTGATTAAAACCATCTCATAGACTGTCACTGACCTCTCAGTAGTACATGTTTTATGTATTGAACTCATCGGGGAATATTCAAGGAAGAACGCAGAGTGTTTTAAATGGAGGTAAGGTTAGGTACGGATTCAAAATTGCTGGGATTCAGAGGCAGGCATTATTTCAAACGTTTTCATACGACACAAAGTCGAATATATTTACAATTCAATGGGGTACGCGTTTGCGTGAAGGTACTGCCTGGTTCTAAAAGCAGGGGGAGATTATTAAGGGTATGCAACAGACATCGAATGTGTGACCTTTTTGTACCGAATTCAAGATGCTCATTACCGCGGCATAGACGACCGAGACAGAATGACAAATATTTTCCCCCATGTAAAGCTTCTGATGTCATTTGTTAAGGTAAATGTAGATCGAAAACGAAAAATTGTACGCCACAATACAACCAGAAATAGGGTTTCCTTAGGCTAAAAGAAATGAATCTTAATAGCTTAGTTAATGGTAGAAATATGTACAAGTTTACACTCAGTACGTGCTTTAAAATGTGGTAATAATACTCATAACCACTCAATTTCGCTCAAGATGGTGACATTGGTCAAATCAGGAAAATTCCAATTGATATTCCCTGGATTGTCGAATTTTGAAGTAGGACTATAAAAACTTTAAACAGATGTCAGACACGCAGGTGTGTTTGTTTGTTTGATTGGGGCTCAATAAACGCTGACCACTAAGCCACGACCGTGGGACAGACACGAAGAAGCTTGGCAATAGTCTACAGATAATGAATTCATATTTCTTGGTGATTGTTGCGTTTACTGGAAGATTTGATTTGAAGCATGTGCTAATACCATCTCACACGGGAAATAATTAAGAAAGAAAAATTAGCCTGAGATTTTTTTTTTTTTTTTTTTTTTACGAACTATTTATTGCCATAGGGAACTTCGATTTAAGTTATGTAAGTTGAGAGATAGGACAACATAATTATGAGAACCGCGGCTCGTAGTTTAGGCGCGGAATGGATGCGGAAGACAAGCAGCAAATTCGCAACAACCTTATTGCTGCATGGTGATCATAAAATTATAGGACTGTCAAACAGTCGTGCTAATGAAGCCCTAACTCAGTCATCGTTCCTCCCCAGACTTTTTATTTTATCGAATTTGAAAGAACGCTTGTCAGTGGAATTGACACAAGGAAGCAACCGCACAAGCTATATGTACTAATTGATCAACCTTCGAATGTTCAGTTTTGCGTTTAGCCAAAACCAATCGTATTCACCCAAAGTCAGTCTGTAACCATCAAGTGGCCAAGTGCCATTTGTCCGTTCAACACTGACGGCAAGTTTGACATAAACCTGGGCGCCATCACGTTCTTCCTGTGACTTGTTTGTTCGTTTGTTTGATTGGGGTTTAACCTCGTAGGCCTACTCAATGGTATTTTACTTATATAACGACGGATTGTCCACTTCACGCTGCTCCTTGCCTAATTACGGTGGAAAACAGGTAGAAACCCCCGTCAGAACCACGCCCGCAATATACCAGAGCCATGCACCATGTGACATTCATATACCTGAAGGTCGACGGACGGACTCCATCCCGTTAACAGTACAAGTAGGATTAAAGCGCTTCACTAGCCAGTTTTTCTCAGCCACTGGCTCCGTTCTTCCCATGAAGCCACGTGCGGTGTCTCTACCTGGCTCGGCGGGGCAGCCACGATTGCGGAAAATGCCCCATTGCTCGGCCTAGTGTACGAAAGTTTAAGTATCGTCCACTATAGAATCTCGCAAAAATACGACTCTTGTTAATAAGAGTAGGTCATTTCGGTTGACCATTACGGGAGATAACTGACATAACTATAGTTCACCATATGACTGAGTTAACGATGTGCTTATTTTTTTTAGGTCTGAAGGTCTGTCATGTATAGATATGATGACGTCATCGGATCTACATTATTTTGAAACCACCTCTATAGGACAAAATTTGTATTATTTCCTCTGTCGCACATTTTACCCGAGGTGGTGGGGAAGGGGGTTGGTACAAATCAGCTGATTTATGTTGTTCATTTCAAAGCATGTGCCCAACATCTCTGGCGTTTTACATTACACGTTTTCGTGTAATATTATTGCTTTCATTCACCTCCCGATCTACCAATACCTCGGCCATTTCCCTACAGTAAATCATCTCTGATGTAGAGCGGTTCATTTCACGACAGGTAACTCGCATGGATTTACTTTCATCATATGACCGAGTAATCCACGTGTTTACCTCTGAAGAGAATTCCTGTGTTTTTTTTATGATAACGTCATTGGAGCTACATGATTATTAAAATACTTACAGCGGATGAAATTTGAATTATATAAAAAAGGAACAGTGTGATTTTTTTCGCGAGAAACCGGTTTGTTCGGTGTGTGTTTTCTTTTAAATACAAATCCTCGGACTTCTTTGGTTCATTTCCACGCATGCGCACAAAACATACGGCGGTTAAAATTACACGTTTTCGTGTAATATTTATTATTGCTTTCATTCGCCTCTGAGATAACTGTACCGTTACAGACACTTATCGAAACATGTATAAAGAAGGCTCCACTTACTTCCCGGACGTGTGCCTGGATGCCCTTGACCCCGAATGACCTTATTACGAACCAGAGTTTGAGAGCCCTGAATCGACGACTCAATGGAACTTGCCAGTGCTGAAATAAAAAGGAATAATTTTTTAAGTGTCTGTTCTTGAAAGCAATAATATAACCAACCGTATCACAGATTTTCAGCAAAAATATTTATGTATTAAAGTATATGTTTGATTGAAGCCACGACGATTGTGATTGGCTCGTCTCACGCCAACTATTGCGAAACGCAATAATTGAAATTAATGGCCGATATCGTTTTTTTTTTTTGTTTTTTATTTTGGCGGTACGC
>JAVFBW010165722.1:0-11414 GCA_034783835.1 Mopalia ciliata
TTTAACAAGTCGGGCCGAACCGAAATTTGTGTATGCTGAACCGTGAACCGAACTGTGATGTGTGAATCGCGATTAATCGATTTTTCGGTTAATCGTGACAGCCCTATTAATATGTGTGACATCATTTATAAAACCACAACAGAGGACCATCTTTCAAAGATCAAATTACCTCCCTTGTCAATCTTTCAAGACTCATTGAAACTGTCATAGGACACTTATAAACTGTTTTATGGTTTTTTATTATCTAATTTTCCTGCCAGCCAATTCCTTCCTGGGAGAGATTTAGCTACAGGTGCTGGTCCTACATTAAATGAGAATCTCCCATTAGGTGTGTGTTTATGCACCAAAAATAGATCAACATAAAACAGCTGTTTCTGTGTAGTTCTCTAAATGAGTAGGTCACTTTGATAACATATGAACACTGGGGTGTTTGTCTGATATAAATACAGGTGTGGGTGATTATAAATAGCAGAAGCTACAGGGTTACTCTATGTCATGTATATGTGAACTTTTGATATACATGTAGTGTGGTTGTGTCACTATCTTGATAAGTTGAAGGGAATTAATATCATATGTAGCTCCAAACCGACAAGGTAGTCTCACAGTCATGGCTTAGTTATAAGCATGTTGTACTGCTGACTCTCCTTCTATATATCGCAAAGGATCAAGTCTCCAAATTACACCTCTTAAGTCCCACGAGTCGACTGCCTCCCAGTAATGGAGATCATATAGTTTTTACAAAAAATGATCATTTTGCTTCACTTTTCAAATAACTGGGTGTCCACTTTTGACAGTTTTCTCCTGCATGTTAAAATTTCTTTTAACAGGGTGTCCAAATGAGGCAATTGTTCACTTCAGGGTGTCCACTTGGACGGTTGGCTGCCTAAGCCCTTGTGTCCTCCCTGTTTTTGTACCACAGTAATAACTGAATGTAAGGTAGAGCATAAAGTGAACAATCTACAATGATCAGATCTAACTACAACTCATCACCTGTGTAATACTTTTTGCAGTAAAAAATGTATAAAGTGATTAAACTAAGACATGCATGTTATAGTTATTGTAAAATATATTGTGATTCTTGTTAATGTAACTGGAAAGACAGTTACCTGTTTAAAATCAATAAATCAATCTATTTACTACCGTATACTTATGTCACTTTCTTGTGGTCTTCTGGCTGTGCAGTTTGTTTAAAGAGTAGCAATGCTGTCTTTACTTACATGAAGCACTAAGAATGGAATATAACTTTCCTACCTAATGGCCCCTCGTGAGGGATCGGGTGGTCCATGGCCCTGCAGAATGCTCCCTCGGCTTCCTCGGTCGATCGTAAGAGACGAGAAGAGTGGTTGCTTTCTGTTGCCCTGGTGTTCGCAGAGCTAAAGGGTAACGGGAAGCAGATTTGTTTGTGATATTCTGTATATGTGTCAGTCGTCATATAAGTGAAATACCCTTGAGTACGACGTTAAACACCAATCAAACAAACAAACAAACCTACCTAATGGCAACATTATTTAAACACTTTACATTTTGGTCAACTATTGTTAGAATACACCGCCTATTCTAAAAATGAAATACCCTTGGAGGTGGTGTAAAACATTAATTAATCAATCAATTTGATATGAATGAAATAAGCTTAAGTGTGTTTAAGTTCTGAGACAAATCGGGTAAAACGTAACATGTGCCTTTGATAAAGAGTATGATTTACACTCTGTGTATCTGATCCTGTCATCAGAATTGGCACACTGTTATCTGTATCAGGCCCTCACTATTTATTATCAACAGTGGCACACTTTTATCTAAATCAGAGCCTCTGTATCTGTAACCATATTGAATATCTTATACCAAACTGTCACAAATCTGATATGACCGTGACAAAACTAAGCAATACATGACCCTCAAACTGTGCTATCAATTGCATGGTCCTTGAGTAGCTGTGTCAGTGTTAAATTTCCAGAATGTCCCCCCTTGGTTTGGGACAGTGTTCTAAAGAGTTGTTGATGATAGGCACTGTTTTGATGAGGAGAGAAGGTGTTTAAGGGCTCACTGGGAACAGATGTTCTACCGTCCCTATCTCAACATGCCCTCCTTGATTCCATCAAAAACACAGGCTTCCTAACATTTATGTCAGCAGAAATTAAGCTGCGAGGATGTGGTGTCCCCATAGCAACTGGCCCTCTTCAAGTAGATCCCGGAGCTTGTCTAATATTTAAGCAATCAGTTGTGGGAGTCTGAAACAAAGCCCTCTATGCATGAATTCCTCATCGAGCTTCCAAACATCACCACTCTACTGGCCCAAGTTTACCCCATGAAAAAAGCATGTAAAGTTCAGGCATTGTTTAGAGCACACTTGTCCAGCTAAAACTGCTTTTATTCCCTGCAGGCTGGAAAAAAACAACAACGTGGATACATTGGAAAAAAGCCTTATTATTTCGCTAATGGAACACTTCTGGAGGTTAATTGAACAAAACAGCCTTGTACTCTTTGAAGTTGTGACTCATTTAATATAGTATCCATTCCATTGGACATTTGTTTCGTAAAAAAAGTCTATTATATTAATGCATATTTTGATGACTTTAGGTTAATTGAATTGTGCCCGAGGTCACAAAAATCTGTGATCAACTTCATGTATACATTACACCCCAAATTACACTGGAAATGAGTTGACAAATAGCCATTATGTTGAAAAGTAATGTTTTACTAAAGTTTTAAAGCAGATAGAGGAAAGTTGGGAGTTACCTTCCAGTTGCCCTGGTGCTCTCACTCTCAGAGCTAAGGGGTAGCAGATCTGTCTGTGATGTGCTTATAATGTGCCCTGTAATTCTCCTGTGTTTGTTGCAGATGGGGTTGTTGTTGATTTCCTTCACACATTGGGCTAACATACAGTTATATGAAGGAAATAACTTTAAGTATGTCTTTAACACTCCAACAAAAAAACGGCTTGAATTATCACATAATATCAACTTTTTTATATATTTTGTTTGATTTGAGTTTTATGCCAAACATAAGGTTATTTTACTGGAATGATGCCGTGCCAGCCCAAAGAGTCAATAAGACCATCTGACGCCACTCATAACAAACATTGGCAAGATACAAGACAATTACAGGATGCCACAAACATGTTGGCGTGTTGTTGCCCATAAGCTACAAGAGCACCAGGGCATCAGTAGGTCTAAGCTCCCTCCACATGCCAACTTTGTGAATAATAGGAAATGCTTTAATCCAGCAGTCTATATTTGGGAACTATAAAATAAGAGCACAATAACCCTTCAGTAGTCATCTCAATTATGAAAATAGTGGTATTAAGTATGAGAGTATTAATTAATTGCATAAGAATTACATTATTTCATAATCGGACAGTCTTTCCAGAAATCTCATCAGCTACTGTTAGTGCTTTTGTAATCTTTGATTTAGTGAGCGTATTATTTTGGAAGCAGAATTTATTTTCTTTTCTTTGCAAAGCTTCTTTACAGAAATCACCAAATCAATGCCCATTTTTGGGCTTGGACTCTATCTTGTAGGCCTTCTAGATGTGGATCTTCTGCTTTCTGTATCAGTAACCAAAGAAACAGATGAACACAAATAAACAAGCTTGAAGAGTACCATGGCCTGCTCTGCTTGAAATGGGATCTCCTTTGTTGGTGGCCCTGTGAGTTGTGTCTCCATGGATGGCACATTCAGGAACTCTAGTCCATTTAAGTTTGAGAAAAGAAAACATGCTAATGTTTGCTCTTGATCTCAAGTGTCTTCTTGTAAATAATACTCTACTAAGTCTTTTATTTGTAGTTGAATTTAGCAGTTGGTCTGTTTCCTAAGTTTTGGAATTTTTTTTTTAGAAAGCGAGTGCAATTAGCTGTTGTTTTAGTTGGAATTTGTCTTCAAAATTGTTTTGTACAAATCATTTTGTAAGAAAATATACTCAGATATTTTTGACAGACTACTTCGGTTATTATCTCATGCTCTGTTAGAAACAACTTCTTCCCCTTTGTGTTATCTATGGCATGCTGTCATGTAAGTGAAATGGGCTAGAGTATGGCGTTAAACTGCAAACAAACAAGAGAAAATATCCTTTCATCTACCTGACATAGACTTGTCAAATTAGGCAATTATTTACACCCTGTTAACAGAAGCTGACAATCTCATCTCAAAATGGCTCTTCAGTGTCTTCACTAATATAAAGAATACCTGCTTAAACTCAATCTATCATATCCAGTTACCTGTTGTCAAGGTTATCATCTAGAATATTAATGCCTTCTGTCAGATGTTTTATTAAGACATGTATTGTTCCCTAATATCTTCACCACATTGGGCTTTTTAACGGAAGTCTTAATGTGATTATTTAACTTCCTTGTCAGCGTGATGACATCTTTCACTATTATTTTTATAACATATTTTTATTTGTTTTGGGCACACATGAAAAATACATACTTGTATGATAGCAAAATACCCATAGTTTAGGAAATATGGGAAAATGAAAGAACATGTATGAGCCTAAAAAAGCATTTTTGTAGGTTCTGGATAGAAATGAAATGCATTAGGGTAAAGGTTGTGTTTGTATACAATGTATTAATTCTTCCACACTAATACATTTGCATATGAGTCGAATAAAATCAAACAAGCAAACAAACAAACAAAACCTGTTGAAATTACCATATAACGGTATCTATAATTTTGTGATACTTTGATTATTAAAGATAAAAGCCTAATTTATTTCGAATTGCATCACTAATCTAGTGAATATGAATAAAGTATTTTACATTTGCAACTAGTTGTTCTCGTTGACAACAATGATTTAAAAAAGAGTTTAAAACTTTACAACAATGAATTAAAAAAAAGAGTTTAAAACTTTAATAAACATATAAACTGATGCCTCGAGGTTATTGCAGCCAAAACTTTTTGTACACATTTTATATGCTCAGGGCTTCATGTATTTATTAGCTACATTAACTAGACAGATCTGAAGTAGCTTGAGAAGTTAACTTTGAGCTTTTTTCCCTGAAATTTAATATCTTTGCAGACGAATAAAGCTCTAGCAAACTTTAAACAAGAAAGATGCTCTAGATTGTTAAGATGATAATTTTTTTCTTCATAAAAATGTGGTTTGTCAAAATGTGGGTGGGCTAATTAGGGGCTGTTTATATTAAAACAGAGGTTGTGATAAATGAAGATTAGGAATTGTTAAAATTCTTACAGTCAAACCATCTCATAACAGGGTTTATTTTTACTTTGGGATTTGATTGTGTGTTAAGTCTTTTATTAAGACTTGCATTGCATTCAATTGTATATTTGGAACCCTGCTTCTCCATTTTAATGTACTAGTTGGGTGAATATTAGGGGAACCCTAAATTTTTTTTAAATGGATGACAACTGATGTTATGCTGTTGTCTGGTGTTTTTCAAACATGCCACTTTTACTTGTGATGACAGAGGGTGAAATTCTCCATGGCCATTAACCTGTTTAGGATGTGGAGACAAGATTCCCCCTTTTCATTCTTTAGACCAGTTTGTGCTGGGTTTTTTTTAATTGGGAATTGTAGTCAAACAAAAAAAAAGATAAGTATTTGGTTGAATTGGTGGTTTTACCTACTGGTATGCTTTTTGGTTTCTTTGTTTGATTGGGGTTTTACACCTCTTTCTCTGCAATTTAAAATATACAGTTTGGATGCTTAGGCCCCTGGAAAATGATGAGAGAAGATTGAACCTGGATGAAATGAAGCTAAAATTTGAAGGTATATTCAATCCACCTGCTCTGTGTGGTGCCATATGGTTTGCTGGAGTAATACATAGTTGTGTTGTTGAGGCCAGGAGGTTGTGATACAGTCTCCTATCCCCAGTAGTGTATCCAGTGTAACTGCTCAAGGCTACTGTCTAGTTAGCATCAGAAGGGGGTATGTAGTGCAGATGCAGTACGGTAGCCTATATACATTGT
Organism: Mopalia ciliata; assembly: GCA_034783835.1. Lineage (NCBI taxonomy): Eukaryota > Metazoa > Mollusca > Polyplacophora > Chitonida > Mopaliidae > Mopalia > Mopalia ciliata. The sequence continues at coordinate 5,923 of JAVFBW010165722.1, forward strand.
GTGACAAGAGTCTCAAAGTAAAAAATATATAGGGATGGAGCAAACACAGCTGATACAGGAAGAGCCATATAATCATTGATAAAGGATGCTGCCACACAAACTTGATGTTTGTGGAGATCAGGAAATGTATAGCTTTGATCGTCAATTCTAGTCAATACAACGCTTACGTCAGTTTCTACATCAAGCTTAGATCATTGATAAAAGTCAATTTATTATAGGACAAAAGCCACAAAATTTACTACAGTGTTAAATAGTCTATGAATGAAAATTGTAAATATTGAAAATTTTTTGTGACAAATCACATTTTTAAAAATAATGTTAGTATGTAACGGAATTGAGATACAGATACTATAGTGTCTATACAATTTGAAATGTTTAGAAATGCACTATAAAAGGTAAACAGTCAAAGAAAAGGGGCTTTATACTCAAGTTATACTTGAGGAGATGCTAAATGGTGCAACAAGATGAGGTCTCCAGAAGTCTGTTTATCTTAGAGCAGCAGTAAATTTGTTAAGCTGGAGAGGCATTTAAACAGAAGATGTTTTGATAGTGCTGGTCAGTTAAGATTCAGATAAGGAAAGATAAGAGAAGATAAATGTCAGACAGGCATTGCACTCAGTTGTACATGGTGTTCATGTCTGGACATTGATACCTCTGTGTGTATCATAGTCTATGGTGGTTAAGACTGGACATTGCTATGTCTTTGTATGTAGAAAATAGATATCCTTACTTTTGTGAAAATAATCAAGTACTGCTTTAAGGGATGTACTGGAGTCAGTAGACCAAAGCCTGACCTGACTTTTGAAACACATTTAATTTGACACTAACTTTGATAAAGATTTTGTATATTAATAATAAGTTTCCTTCAGAAATGGAACCATATAAATTATATTTATTTAATATTTGTCACAGTTTCATTACATGATGTTTGTGGAGCTTTTCGCACTTGTAGTGCATAAAAAAAAGATCCATAATAAGGATGGTAAAATAAAGGTACACAAAAAAATGTCTAATATGGGATACTTCTCAGATAAATTTTGAAGGTTTAAATTTAATATTTATATATAAAAATATTTATAACTTATTCAAATAAAAATAATTTATCGGGTGGGGTTTTTGAATCAGCCTTGAATTTCAGTCGCTCATGAACAAAATGTTGAAACGTGCTCGAGTTTCTGGCTGTAGTATAAACTGAAACAGCCAAAATTCATTATGTTCATATTGCAGATGGGAGGAACGTTTTTGACTTCAAAGGGCTACAGTATAACTATTTTACAACAACGTGTTGTTTTATGTACATAGGGCACCTGCTGATTAAGTCCAGATCCCCTGTTAATCAACTTAATGTGTTGTCCAGATGATAATAGTGTACATAAATAGAAGAGTTATCTGTCTGAAGGGGGCATGTCTTTACATCCCAGACTTACTCTATTACAGACTTAGAGTCTGTGGGAAAAGGGGAATTTACTTCAGAAGAGCTTAGTTTATGTTCATGTCTGGTGCCATATGACTCAGCTGGCCTTCCATAAAAAAACAGACTCTTCCAGTTTATTAGTTTATCAATCTAGCTGGGGCCCATTGTTAGTACCTGTGTCATGATTGATAACAATATAAACCAAGTTTTTTTGGTTGAATTTGCAGATTGCTTTAATCAACAAAAGTTATAAGTTTTTTTTCTCACTATTAACAATGATGACAATACATGCTGTACAGTAGGATACATCTAATTCAGTTCAGCAACCAACTAGATTGTTTTGGATAGTTTACTTTAATGTTTGGATTTACAACAAATTATGTATGAAGACCTACATCTGTAAAAACTAGTGTACATAGTATCAACCCTTGGTACTCAGTAAAGTTTCTACGCAACCAAAAGCTTTCACTGAATCAATCGTGAAGACTATATTTATATGTTTAATTGACCAGTTTTGGGTTTGTAAGAACAGTCATGTTTATCCATCATGAAGTCTGTGTTGCGGCGGCCATTGAAAATTCAAGGTGTATAAAATAGGTCAACTCAGACCTTCTAATTTGAGGTGTGCTGTCCTACCCTTAAACATAGTTCACTCAACTCAGATCAGAAGGCCTGCAAATTGAGTCACTGAGAACTAATTACTGGCACTTGTTTTGTGAAACTGATCAAATTGATAATATTTACAATCATGGCCCCACCAGATTGTTAGACCATAACAATAATTAGCGGTTTATGAAATGAATCACAATAAATCATAATTACATTAGGATACATCAGCTAATTAAAATAATCATTGAAATGTAGTATTTTTGACGATAATGATATTTATTCTATGCACAGTACAATCATTTGGGCTCTTGATAGCCATTGATGATTCAACATGTGACGATAATTATGGATTTCAATGCACTGAGAGAGAGCACATTAAAATACAACCTTGTACCCATCTGATCCACCTTTAGAAATGAAGTGATTTGAAACGAATATCACACAGTACAGGCTTATTGATAAAGGTTCTAATTTATCACTTAATGCTAAAGCTGGTGAATTTATGCATGATTTGTATGCATGATATGGAAGGAAAATTATTCAGGACACGGAGAAGACACGTGCAGCTGCTACCCTGCATCCTGACAGGCAGTCAATAGAACATGCTGTCCAGATCATATACTGCCAGGTATATTGTTTCTCATGGCCGAATGCCCTCTGTGTGAACTTTATACCCAGCCTATCACAGTAATATACCTGAAGAGTCTGCCAAGTATTTATTTAAATTATTAAAAAAAGTTTTATGGGAAGTTTTCCATTATTAAAGGTTAGATTATAGATGTCATTTAATACTATAGTAAAGTCTTCCATTAAATTTGACCTTCTTAACATATATGTATGACTTTTTTGTTACCGGTACTCTATAAAATCTGCAAAGCAAGTTGCAATCATTTTTTGTTACAATAGTTCTTTGTATTTAAATTGAACAATGTGGTCAGTCATTATGAATCAATACATTAAAAACCCTTCATCTCAGATGAAGCCGAGTTTTATCAAATATCAGAGAATTGTTAAATTGAGTTTTATTGAATTTTGGGAGGTCTATAATCACCACCTAAATGGCTTCTGCAAATTGCTGAGTTATACAGACATCTGTGTTCCTCTGCTGACTGTTATAGATTGATTTAGAGTATATTTATGATATCTAAGGTAGTGCAATAAAGTTTCTCTGTATCATAGTTATCAGCAAGCCCAATCTATGTGCAGAGCTTATCAGCCCTATACAAACAAGTCAGAGTTAAAGGTGATAGGTATGGAGATTCAACTCAGCACAAAAAAAAAAGAAAAAAAAAATTGGCGAAATGTGTGGTGTATAAATATTGTTACAGATCAGCTTAAATGGAGCGTAAAAAATTCATTCACACATTGTCTGTACAATATGAGTGTCTCTCCCTAATGGCTGGTTTACTCTGGGAACTTCTTTCCTTGTGCATCTCCTAGGTTAATTAATCTTCAATTCCTCAATGATAAAATATGATTATATAACTGATTGTATAATAGTATTTTATGTGTGTAGAGATTTGATGTTTAAACCCTAGGGTTATTTAAAGTAGAAATTCAGCTATCTAACCTTTGATACTATAAAACTGATGTGTATGTTTTGGCATACTAATTATGTTTCATTCAAAGACTGAGTTTCTTTTTGTTTTCATGTTTATCGTTATCAAATTTGTCTGCATGCATATAAATAAAGATTTATTTATAGATATAACAGTTTTCACAGCAATTTCTTGGGAAAACAGAATTTAAATAATTCAGCAGTAATTTGATCAAAGGGATAAATATGTCATCAATCAAATAATTTTGTTTTAGCTTCATGCCTCGATCATAATCTAAAATAGTGGCTAGGCCAGCATTGTTAATTGCTATTGCAATGATTTGAACATTATTAAGTATTTTATGAATAAGTGCTTTTATAACTGCCAGTTTTCCAGTAGCAAAAAATGTTCACATAAAGTTTGAAATGAAACTCTCTTCATAATAGTTAAGATGTATTGGATAAAATTAAACTTCAGTATTCAAGTGTAAAATTAATTGTTTTAGAATCATGAATTTAGATGATTATTTTAGAATCATCTAAAAAGGTTTTTACAGACAAACTTGTACATAAAATATCAAGATAATCATATAAAAATGCTAATTTAGTGATTAAATCACAGTCTTTACTGGGTACGAATTCTAGACTAATTCTGACGTGAGCCTCTGTAACTCAGTAGGTATATTGTTCTGCCTGCAACCCAAAAGATCTGGGTTCAAAACTCTGTGGAGACAATTCAATTTTTCATTCTTCATTTATTCTATATTAACTTTTATATGAGTTTTTACTGTTGCAACCATTTGAGATTTTAAACGCAAATCAACAAAGCAAAATTATTTACAGAACATTATGCTGATTTAAAATATTTTTACAAGTAAATACATGTATAAGCTTATGACTTAGTGTAGCAGAGATATTTGTCAGAGGTCATTGAAGGTCGGTGGATCTTAAAGTGGGTTTTTTGCCTTTATCTCCATGTCAAATTCAGAGAGACTATGTAGAATCTTAGCTCAATGTGTAAAAGCTTTTATGCTTTAACCCTTCAGAGGTGTGAAAGAATTTCTTTTCAATTAAAGGTGGGCGTTTATATAGGAATTGTATGTGTACAAATGTTAAATGTCCTAATAATTCAACTTTGGAAATAATATTAATTCAATCAGCTTTCAGATAACAATTCAATTTTCTAAACAAAAAGGTTATTAAAAGGTGAGACAAAATATGTCATATATACAAGTTATCATAAAACTAATACTTGACATTTCATATCGTAGATAGGGATTTATAACAATAACTGATATAGAGACACTTCTTTAAATGCATATTATATGTAACTGGATCCAGTCATGTCCAGTTTAAAGCAAAGTTGAGGTTAGAAAATAATGTTGGTACTGGGTTTGGTTTTTAATTGTGGTTTTATGTCCTATTTGTGGTACTCGAAATAAAAGGTTAGTTAAAACAATGACCAGCTTTACTTGGTGTCCCTGTGTTGTGAGTTCTAACTGGCTCCCGTTTTATTTTTTCCAAGTTCCTCTACCAAATTTATCAAATCAGGTTTGATTTTAACACATATACATTTAATAAAATTGGAAATTAATAACATTAATTTGAGTGCAAAATATTTTAGACCCATTACCAACTTAACTGTAAAAAACCTTCTTGCCTTCAATTAGTTCAATAGTAAAATTCTGTTGAAGTTTTTTACATCCATTTTCCGGACATTTCAAACTGTTGGCTAATCTATGGTATAATAATATAGGTGTGATCATTGAATGTCATTTTTGACAGCACAATGACTTGACCTCAGTCATGTAGCCTACCATTTTGTATAATAATATAATTTAGCCTTACCTGGGTTATCTTAGCATAAAATGTTGGGTTGTTATACTGCTAGCTTATAAAGAAATAAATATATATATGTTACATTTTTTTAAA
>JAVFBW010165733.1:0-11412 GCA_034783835.1 Mopalia ciliata
ACAAAAATAATAAGTTTAGCGATTATTTGCATGCTTGTTTCTTTGTAAGCTCCAGACAGAGTTAGAAACAATGTATAGAAATCTCCAATAAACGTTCCTCTGACATTCATGATAGAGGAGCTTTTCATAACGTCAAACACATTTTTGCATTGTGACGTTAGTAAAAAGTCCATGAATCTCAACCGTTTTGGCGTCAGAGGACATTCAATGCCCCGTTTTGGAACATTACGAGACTCACACGTTTTAGTTAGTTACTTTAGCTCATTGCTCCTCCAAAATACGAATTGAAAATCAATATCTTTTTGAACATCCATTAACAATTCTTACAACTGTATCGTTATAAACATATATTTATACATGAACTATATACGTTCATGGACTATATAGTCCAGACTTAAAACAATTAAGTTTCTTCATATTTTAAAGGCTTGAATTTGCGTAAGGCATTATGGCGTAACGTAACGTCTAAGGCGTTGGCGTAAGATTCCGATGACGCATAAGCCGGTGGACTCCGGGCCATAGACAAGTTGCTCATCAGCGAAGACGCGGAAAAACTGGACGTTGTGCCAAAATTGTACGAAGGTACGAAAAGAGGGAAAGGGATAGCTGCACGAGGAAGGGGAGGGAAAAAGAAGTGGTTTGACGCCATAGTCACGTTGTCGTGAGATGACGCCATGGCCGACCAACGATCAAAGCTCACTGAAGGTCCGGGGCCGTCTCTTGAAAAACAGGGCGTCGGTAGAACGGGACTTGACATTGGCGCTGAAATAAGAAAACAAAAAAGTGTAAACCAGTGATGATAAAATGATTATAAACTCGGCCCGATTTCACACAGCACACATTTTGACGTAAGGGAACATAATTTATAATCGAAATGTCGATGATCAGTCGATAAGTCGAGAATTCCACTTTTGACCGAACTGATATATCGTATTTATTTGACTAGTATAGCTATAAGTAAATATTACTCCTAAAAATCCATTGTCAAATGTCAACAGTTAAGGATTTACTCCATTTAAGTAAAAACACCAGAAGCTTTCTGAGACCTGCCATGAACAAAAATTACGCAACTGTTCGATCTCAAGCCTAAAGAGGGTGCCATGGTGCTTGCCTCGAACATAAGGGCCAACATGGCCGATCAGTAGTGAAGTCTATCTGTTTTTGTGGTTGACGATTATCCTGTCATGTCTTTCCTTGATGCCTTTGTCAGTGATTTCCTTCACCCATTTAGAGAAATATAAGAGAAATAACCGGCGTAACTACGGCGTTAAATCCAAACCAAACATTATGAAACCGAGAACAGGTTCATTTATATCTCTCACCCCCAGGGTATTCCCCCTTCAACCTAGTCCTTGGAAAACTGGCCCCTGGGACCCATTTCATGAAGCGACCTTCGCTTACCTAATACGTAAACAATGGCGACCTGGGACCAGTTGCTCGAAGGACGATTAGCCGCTAACACCAGATTAAATCGCTAATACCGGGTTAGAGATAGACCTACAACATTGCGCGATGTCATCTAATTGAGGTTTAAATTTAATAGCGCTTCGAGCAACGGGCTGTACTGAATACATCGGGTTGCCATGACAGTTACACGTAAAACATAAGCTAAACTCTGCTTATAGTATATGTAACAATCTTTATGCTATTAAATGTATTCAATTCCAGATACACTGTAAAGCAAACCATTCTCAAAGTTATGCAAACGCATGAGTCCAGAACGCATTCAATGTGGAATAGCTGCTGATATGTTAAGGATTAAACAATTCATATGTTTGGAACAGTACTTGCTTTCGAGACAAGTGACATCTCTTATTTTTTTTTCAAATTTATGTAATATTCCGCTGGTCCTTTTTTAAAAAATATTCTTAAAGTTTTTCTTTAAATTGTCAAGTAATACTTTCTCTATGTAGGCTGGTTGATACATATTGTAAATAACCCGTAGGCAAATATAGATTCTGTAGACTCCATATCAGTATAGGTTGGAGTAATATAGAATACATCAATGACAACGGATATGACTTACCTGTGGGATAAGAAGGGCTCTTTCTTGGTGTTTCTTTCTTCCTCCATTTGGCCCGTCGGTTTTGAAACCATACCTGTTAAACGTAATCATTAGTTATAGTATCTTCATAGACAATGTAAATTATTCATTTTTATATCTAATCCTGAGAGAAACTGGAATTGATAAATTGATTGATTGATTGATCGATCGATTGGTCGGCCGGTTGATTGATTGATTGATTGATTGATTGATTGACAAAACATTTTTTAATTTGTTAAATGAATTTTATTTTAAACGTCAACGATGAAATAGAAAATCACAATTGTAAATACGCTTCTCAATACGCTAAAGGCGTATTTATCGTTAACGTTATGACACAGGATTGAAATATTGAAGGGCTGATCAGTGGGTACACAGTACAACATTTAGGGGAAGATTACCTAAAAACCATATTCTATAAATAAGTAAAACTTTTTGTGTGTAATACAATACATTAATTTCCATTTTCATAATCTGATCGTAACTCTGGTTATCATTCATTAAAGAGGACCACAAGAACCTGTTGAGTCATCAAATTCTGTGCTGCTAAGTTCCCCTGCTCTCTGGTTGGTCAGCCAATTTTGAACTATCCAATGATAGACCAGTGAAGTCTGCTGTACACAGAATTTGATGACTCAACTGGTTCTTGTGATCTTCTCTAATGAATGATAACCAGAGTTACGATCAGATTATGAAAATGGAAATTACTGTATTGTATTACACACAAAAAGTTGTACTTATTTATAGAATATGGTTTTTGGGTGGTCTTCTCCTTTAAGGTTATTACACTCATATGACTACGTGCGTGCCATCCTAACCGGGGAATGAAACCATCCCCGACGCCACTGGCAACAAATACAGATAAGACAGGACGCATATTTATAGAATATGGTTTTTAGGTGGTCTTCCCCTTTAAAGCTGACCAAATACGCCAATGCCTTGGTCAACGACATAGAAGAAAATCAATTTGGTTTATGAATAGTATTTTAGCTCAGATTTCACTGACTACTTTACTTCCAGTCACTGAAAGAATATTGTTGAATTTTTTTAGCGTTTAAATAAATACATACCTGAACACGTGATTCCACTAGTCCAATGCGCAAGGCAAGTTCCTCTCTGGCAAACACATCCGGGTATGGCGCCCTCTGAAAAGCTGATTCCATTTCTTCTAATTGAAAAGCTGTAAAAGTTGTCCTGAGGAACAAAAATATTAAAAATTAATAATTTATTAATCAACATATACGATTCATTCCTAATTTATGCTACATGTTTCATTCAAACCAGCTAAGTCATGTTAAATCGGAAAAAATTCAAACGAAAATGGTGAAACGCGGACCTTAGATTTGGACATTTCCGTCATGAGCCAAATAATTCGAAGTGTATATGACGAATGACTCGAGGAAATCAAAACTTAATTTATTTGTAATTAAACATATAGGTTTTGGTTTCGATTAAATGTTTGGGTATATTTGGAGAGAAAAAACACTAGAAAACCAGGTCAGCGATATCCTGTCCATTTACAAGTACGCCACCTATCCTGTATCATTCCATATTTGTTATTTTCCGGTTCCTATTTCATGATTTCGTACTTTTTGATTACCTGTTAATTAACCCAGCTCACCTGTACCTTGTCTTTTTCTTAGGCACATCCAGAGTGATCTCCCTTGGCCCCCTGCCTCCTGTCCGCACCCTTGTCAGGGTGGGTAATTTTTGGTGTGGATCTGAATGAAGAACAATAGGTTTACCAAGTCTTATTTACATACATTCTAAAGTAAATTAAATGGCTTTGTCAGAAACCAATCAAAGTTTATGTGAGGACTTAGACTTGAAACAGCTAATCTATGATTTAATTTGATGTTTAGAATAAACTTTGTTCTTGCAATCCTCGAGAAATGGACATTCTTTATCAGAGGCTATAAAGAGTAGATTCGTAAAAGAGGATAATTAGAGAATGCAGAAAAAACTTGATCAGTCTTTACTTTTTCCCCATTCACCTTTTTATGGCTTGGTACAGAACAATTTGTACTCTTGAACAAAGTTTGTGTTTTTTAAAATGCCCTAGATTTGTTTGCGGGTGTGCATAGATAGTGTTTGTACCGCGGTAAATAGGTTTCGGTTTTGTTTCCTCGTCAGAAGTGTTTTTCATTGGCATGATTTCAAAATATACCTTTACCCGAATGACCAACAAGAGAGAAATGTTCAGCTGTTAGGGATATGACCAAGTGGAACTCAAAATGATTTTGGTAGATATTCACACACCTGTATCACGCCCGATCTGTGTGATGACGTCACAACAACGAGATTCATGCGATATTAAACCGCTCGTCTGATCGAGGGCCTATCTCTATCACCCAGAGAGACAAGCCTATATGTTTTGAACATGTTAGGACATCTATTCGCCTCAATGTAAATGATGTGTTTTAAAATAACATGGAATTACCGGTCGGGAGGAAGCGTCCTGTAGCCTGGAGCTCAAAGAGCTTAGAGGCAAGAGGACAAGATCTGTTTGTGATGTCGTTGTATTACGTCATGTGATTGTCCTGTATTTGTCTTGTCTTTTTATTCTGTTGCCAGTGGCGTCTAGAGCGGTTTCATATGACTGAAATAACCTTAAGTACGGCGTTTAACCCCAATCAATCAGTCAATCAATTAACCAAACAAACACTTCACACGTCAAACGAACGTCGTCACTATGTTACGTATTTTGCCTGTTCACATCATCTAATAAACATAGTCCGCGCTGTGTGTTAGAGTTCCGGTTTAAGTTCGACTGCACAAAACCTTCTCATTATTTAAATTTGCTCACTCTTTGAGCCATATAAGTTTGATTTTCTATTAGTGAATTGTGTGAATACGCCGGTAAATAGGCTTCCGGCGAACAACATGCACTATATTTGTGCATATTCATACATCTGAATCGACCGACCTTTATTATTAGATTTTTTCAGTTTAACTTGTTTATGGTGCTTACGTGCTCCGGGAATAATGACGAAATGCTTTTAACAGAGTGTCAACACTTTACCAAATGTCACCCCTCGCTTAAACCTCACCTAATTTGTTTCGGGGTATTTTAGGGTGAAATGGGTTAACCCCAGGGCAGCTGGTGGCTAACGTTTTCCCATTACCCCCCATTAACGTTAATCATTGACATGGGGCAAACATACACGACAAACTATTGATGTAATAAAACGATATGAATATAAAATATCAAGTAACTCACTATACCCATTTCCTGGTTTATTCAGAAACAAGCGCTTAAAATAGCTCGCCCTTTCGTTGTAAAATGCTCTGACCGGTTAAACGAGGGCAAGTAACATTTTGATAAGTTCGAGGTTTGAATATATTACGGAATTTGGCGGAATTATTAGCGGCAAAGGTGAAACCAAGATGTGGATATAATCTATAATGTCATGTGAATGCAAAGACCTTTAATTTAAACGAATGTTCAAAGAAAACGTATGTTTGATTCGTTCCTTTGCCACACAAATCGAGTGAGCTATGCTAACGAAACATTGGGTCTTTTTTTACTATTAAATAAATGGCTTCATTGATCAGAATGTTAAGTTAACGCTCAGACTTTTAACCGTTTGAATTATAAAATAGAATCTTGTTTGAAAAATTTGTTATTTTTCTATTATTTTGTATAGTGTATAACATTGAATAATGTATGTGTGCGTGGAACATACCTAACCAAATCAATTTAACCACATCATTGATTGGTTGATTGATTGATTGATTGATTGATTGATTGATTGGTTGATTGGTTGGTTGGTTGGTTGGTTGGTTGGTTGGTTGGTTGGCTGGCTGGCTGGCTGGTTGGTTGGTTGGTTGGTTGGTTGGTTGGTTGGTTGGTTGGTTGGTGGATTCATCATGTGTAATTATACTGTGGCGATGTAACGACACTAAGACAATCATAACATTTAAGTGTGTATGTGTTGGGAAGTTAATGTGTGCACTAAGTGCTTTGGTCAAATTGAAAGTCAAAATGGCTCGAAATAGACGATAATAATTTTCTTAATCATTCGCTCTTCACTGATGAATCCAAAACGAAACAAACCCGTAATTTGATTGCTCAATTTTGAGCTTTGGTTATTGTTGATTCATCTCTAATTCAAAGAATTTTGACTAAGATATTGGATTTCGTTTATGTAAATTAGGGCTCATAATCAATTTCGCCGTGATTCGGCTGATTATTACAACAATTTATGCCTAGGTGTACCGGATTCCAAACAGTTTTAAATCTAGTTAGTCCAGACTGCTTGTGTTATGTAGATTTTATAAACAAATGGTGGTTAGCGAGTGCGCTTTCTAATCGTACATCGATGTACCGATCACGGGATCGAATCCACCTGTCCACCGTCAGGTATATAAATGTGTCAATTTATAAATCCGGCAATTTGCGGAGGTGGTTATTATGAGGTTTCCTCTCGGTTTTCCACCGTACCTTATCCGTCGTCATATAAGTGAAATACCCTTGAGTACGAGGTTGAACCCTATCAAACAAATCAATAACATTAACAAATAAATTAGTGGATGTGTGAATGAATGAATCAATGAATGAATGAATGAATGAATGAATTGAACAGGATTTCCTCGAATTGCATTCTGGATAACATTCTGAAAAAAAAGAGGACTTAAAGTGGCATAAATAAGATATAATGCTATCGCAACACGTATCTATTATCTTTAATTGTGATTTGCCGGCTAATTCTGTTTGACAACCATTAGTTAATTATTACAGCATAATTAGCAGTCTAGGCCAATTAACGGAAATTGAGATGTGTATTATCTGACTCAGACCTGCGCCAGGGGGCGCTGTCGTGTCATAGGGGTAAATACAGCTTTTATCGGCCCGGTTAAACGATCATTGTGTAATTAAGACATGGCCTCAGATTACGTCACCCATACGGGTAGCAGTTCAAAAGTCTCATCGCTTACAGTGATAAGAGAAATGGACAAATTAGATGAGATCATATTAATAACTCGTGTAACAGTGAGTTGTTACACTGATAGTATCCTTCAGAAATTGTATTGTTAACATCGACGAATAAATCAAATTAACTAAACTGATAATTTACTTTACTATCTTAGATGTCAGGTTAGATTTCCAGATTGTGTTAACAAGCAGTTGTCTGGATGTCTTATAGTGTTCGAAATAAAAGGGCAAATACATGGCGTCTAGATAGCGAACATGAATTACCCCTCTGATAGAAGATTTGTTGTAAAGGGCTTTACTTAATAACGAAAATAGTGTAGCCTTCCCTTTTTAAACAACACAAAAAATATTTCATTCTATACGTCTCTTCAAAAACGCAAACGCGGAACCTTCGACTGATATCTAATTGGTAAGCAGCAACATTAGCCGCGGTTCGAACTCCCCTATTTTCTTTCGAGCAAACGATTCGCGAAAGGGATCGCTTGATGGACCATTAAAAAAGAGCTTGCCTATAGGCACGAAAAGTTTCGTTTCGCGCGAATAAATTCGGGGTAAAGGTAATTTTGAAATCATGCCAATTAAAAAACACTTCAGAAGAGGAAAACAGGCTAACAGAGCAAAGACAGGCCTGAAACAGTCTAACCCGATTTCTCGTCCATGTATAGTTTTGTTTGACGCGCGGTTTAAGCCGTTTAGGGGGACTTTATATTACGCCGATGACAACAAACACAAGACGCAATTTATGCAAAGGCATTATAACCCATATCACAATTCCGTTGCCCCTTAGATCAGAGAGCAGGGCAACAGGAGATTCCCTACCAGCCGCCCACTCCAGAACTATACGACTCGCTTATATATATTGTAACATTTTTGCTGTTGTTGTACACGTGTTTTCATCAGAAAAGTGCTGATCACACAGTAACGTATTTTATACAACCATCGTTTAAAATTAAACAGAACAAAACTGTCGCTGGGACAATTCATTCCAAAATTTCTGAATACAATACTCGTCGACTGTAGACTCTTAACAGCGGTTCTTTTGTCAATATTTGTAACAACTGCTATTTTATTTATTGTTAAAATCTGATTTAGGCATAATTCTATTTCCTTAAAAAGATTTCTTGAGAAAAAATTATCAATCGTTTCTTTCAACAAAAAGCTGTTACCTTTATGGCGAACGACAGATCTAATACCGAGTGATCTTGGGTCCGTGTTAAAAGCGTCTCTAAGGTTTCTATACATTCTGCGGGCGGTATGGAGTGAACTTCCTGTTGCTCTGGTGCTCTCTGGGATATGAGGGGCAACATGAATCTCATCTGTTATCTGATGTTTTGTATTTTTGCTTGTGGTCGTTCTGTCTTATCTTTGTTAGTTATACTAGTGTATGTCATCAGGGCAGGTTTCTTTCACCCACTGAGCGAATTAAATGACCATTAGTGTGTTGACTCCCAATCAAATAAACACAGACACTTTGCGTAAGTTATCTAAGATATTTAGTGATTGTAGATTGTAGAATAAAATATGAATGAATGAATGAATGAATGAATGAATGAATGAATGAATGAATGAATGAATGAATGAATGAATATATATAAAAAATTAAATAAATAATGAAATAAATAAATTATGAATCCCTTTTATCAACATGACTTTATGAGTCTAAAGCAAGGGGCTTCTATCAAGAAACAGGCAGGCAAATTTATTAGAAATAACTGAGTGTCAAACATATTTACTGCCGAATTTAATTTGATGATTTATCGTTAAAGTTGATTAGTCAAGAACTTATGAGAAGATATATTCTTAAAGTAGGTATGATGTTGGTATATGACAATTACGATTAGCATGGAGTGGATATTTTAACCGATTTATTTAATATAAATATATAGACCTGCATGAACCGTTGCAATGAATATATAAGTAAATAAATAAATAAATAAATAAATAAATAAATAAATAAATAAATAAATAAATAAATAAATGAACGAACGAACGAACGAACGAACGAACGAACGAACGAACGAACGAACGAACGAATAAATAAATAAATAAACAAATAAATAAATAAATAAATAAATAAATAAATAAAAAATAAATAAATAAATAAATAAATAAATATATAAGTAAATAAATAAATAAATTAAAGAAAAGGTACTCACCATTTTCTGCTATATCTTGAATTTCCTTGTCGGTATTTTTACTTTGATGTTTCAGCCCTAATATATGGTCGATCGCGTAGTTTTTCTGAGGGACATTTGCTAGGTTTCTCCTATTAGTAGCTCCTGGTGAAGTCATTCTTTGCCCGTGGAAATTCCATCAACAGCGCCTGGGGGTGTTTGCGCGGCCAGTTATACATATTAGAGCGAATAAACATAACTATTTGTTTAATAGGAGAATTAAGTAATTAACAGGGTTATCTATGTCGGTTTCAGTATAGTTGTCGATTTTAGTATATTTGTAGCCTATAGTATTAGACCTCCGAACGTGGGGTTAAACAGTACGGTAAATATAATATTTTTTAGTGTCCCAACCCCGAAATCTAAACAAAAACCTTGTATCTTTTTTTAAATTTTTTTTACACTTATTAAAGTTTGAACTGTCCTTTGCCGCAACAATTACAATAGTTGCGGGCACCCAAATTGTCTATTAATATTTTGGGATTGTTAAAAACCTATTGTATTTTTGGCGAGTTAGAATTATTAAGGCGTTTGCGTGTTTATGAACCAATGACTTTTTAGCAAGCTGAAAATTTTGAGAGAGCCCAAAGCAGGAAACAAGTCGACGCCAGCCAATTAAATTCCGTTTATAGCCCACAGCCAATTTTCATTGGATAAATTCCAGAATTGTCACGAACTAAGTCTGTACAGTCTTCCAAAGCACGTAGGTGTCATTTTCAGCAAGTGTGTCGATATCCGTAGGGGTTATTTGGTGTACATTTCACAGAAAGAATATGATTAGAAATATATCAAGTCGAACAAAAGTGAAATAATTATTGTGCCATTTTGTCAAGGATTATCATAAGTGCTTTTGGTAGGGTATTGTTTGTACTATCTTATAACAGAGTATTAATCGGACTGTAGCGAGCGGGAATCGGAGAAACAGCTAGTCACTTAATCGCAAGCATTTAATACAGGCCACCGGGACAACTATTTTTCAGGACAATATTTTCCGTATTTTGGGGCAAACACGTTCTATTGAACTCTGAAGTCCTTGTTTCGACTCTCGGTGGTCCTGTTGGCTTTGTGAATGAGGTACCAGTAGTGGGCATTTATTGTTGGATATTCGGTACCCGACTCTGAAGTCCTTGTTTCGAATCCCGGTGGGGACTAAGATTGAAAAATTGTCTGAATTAGAATAAGTTTTATCTTATAAGAATAAGCTTTATAAGCAACCGCAATACAAAATATGTGCCCCGCCATTCCCCACCCCTCACCCCCACCTACCACCTGGTCTCTCCGGAAATACAGTAGCATATAATATCAAGCTCTCTATCAAATAACCAACGGCGTTAACGTTTTTCCTTTTCTGCTTTCAACAGTATAGTTTGAGAAGAGTACAGTATATAGGGCGGTTGGTTATCGTAATTGAACTAATGAATACGCACTGTGGCCTGCGGCCGTGACTTAATGGTTAGCGTGTCTGCCTACTAATCCTTCTTCGATGTACCGTCCACGGGTTCGAATCCGTCTGTCCACCATCAGATATATGAGTGAAGGCGTGGTTTTTATGATGAAATGTACTTACAAATAAAATCTTCAATTTTATTATAACATTTCATCAATAAGCCATTTCATATATTTGAGGTTAATCTTAATATAATTTGTAATTCTTAATAAAAAAAGTGATCTATTGGTGGTGTCGTGGGTGGTTGGAGGGAGCTTCCTCTTGCCATGGTGCTTTCTGACCTATAGAGTAACAGGGAGCCGACATATTTGCCAAATCTTTGTATTGTCCTTTGAGTGTCCTGTATTTGTCCTGTTTGTGTTGTTGTTGCCAGTGGTTTGGGGGATGGGGGTGGGGGTCCTTCATTAAGTCTTATTTTAATGCCTTTCGAGGAATAAACCTTAAAAAATGCAAAATGTCTGTTTCTCTGTTGGTATTTACTCATTTTGTGATATTTTTAGAAATAATAATTGGATTTTGACCACATACACAAATTTGTAATTCTAATTTAAACTTTCCAAAAATATATATACATCTATAATTATGTTTCCGATGTATGCTATTCTGCATATAAAGAGATTAAATACAGCAGGTGTTCTGAAAATTTACCAAGGGCTCCAGTAGACCTTAAATGTTTCCTGAAAGTTGTATTGTACATTTTTATACGCTCGTCATTTGACGGGACGTATTATGTTATTGGGTTGTCTGTCTTTCTGTCTGTGACGTCACTTGGGATTGATTTTGGCATATGTCGACCTACAGGTGGCGCCAC
>JAVFBW010165744.1:0-11412 GCA_034783835.1 Mopalia ciliata
AGCTAAAGGGTAACGGGAAGCAGATTGGTTTGTGATGTTCTGTATTTGTGTCCGTCGTCATATAAGTGAAATACCCTTGAGTGCGAAGTTAAACACCAATCAATCAAACAAACAAACATATCAATTCAAGCACAAGGGATCCAACAAGACGTTTATAGTTTTAATTACTTTTTATTTATCAATCAGTGGCCTTATTTTATGAATGTTTATCTTCTTTATCTAATAGACCCGCGGCCTGGCTCAGTGCTAGCCAGTGCGCTTCCTAAACTGAACCTGCTTCGATTTACCGTTCACGGGATCGAGTCCGCCTGTCGATCATCAGGTATAAAGCTAAAGACACAAGGTAGCTGATTTGTTATGTCCAATTACTACTAATTTGGACACAGTCTTTTTGCACTAGGTGTCCAGTCTTGTGGATGTACTGTGTCACAAGATCCCGTACTACCTGTGTGTGGTTTGGGTGGAGATTTTTGTTGCCCTGGTGCTTTCAGAAACGTAAATAGCAGTTATATATTGTGTATAATCCATATAGCAAAATGTGTAGACTGATTGAACAATCCCAGATCTTGCTTACTGTGTTGGATTCTAGGAATCCTGGTATCGGAATACGGGATGATTGTATGACATTCTTAAGGGTAGTTTTTGTATAAACACAAGGCCATATGCTGTGGCTCCGGCAATCGCGGGGGTGGTTTTTACGAGGTTTCCTCTCAGTTGTCCACCGTAATAAGGCTAGGTGCAGTGTGAAGGGGAAAATTCGTCGTCATATAAGTGAAATACGCTTGAGTACGACGATAAACCCAAATCAAACAAACTGTATAAAATAATACATGTCTGTGTGGGTTCCTGCACATATGGGCCAGACACATATTAAATAAATATGGTGTTGATCTTCAAACACAATTATATGGTTAATTGTGCATGAGTATGTGACAGATGTTTTAATTGCGTTTATAAACCCAAAACGGAATTGCTTCTTTTAATTACCCAAAATATGTACTCTGACCAAATGAAGCAGAAGATCATTAATGGCAATAATATAAAAAGCAAATTCGTATTGATTTGAACAATACAGACAAACAAACAAAAATAGTCTAATTTTTCCACAAAAAAAAAGAAAAGAATATTGGTTTCATTGATGCTCAAAGCATAAATCATGTTTGAATATCAATCGCTTCCTTTTGTCAGAAAATGGTAAAATATGTCAGACCTTCTAATAATGCTGTATGGTGGGAAGAGACTGAACAAAGCATTGTAAGAAAGTGACAGGATAGCTAAAAACCTTTGTGTTATTACTGAATAATACTGTTGCTGTAATTTGTATCAATAATTGTAAATTAGTTGCTTTGTGTTCATTCAATCAGTACTTTTCAACTTATTGATATGGGGTCGATAGATGGAATATAAACTCAGCTATGAAATCCTCTGACCCAAAGATATTTTTTAAAAATCTATTTTAAAAGGCAGATTTTTTCCTTTTACAAAATCGAGTCACAAACAAATTTTCTGCATTTGAAGGAAAATACCTAATTGTGCATGATGGTGTTTGTAAGGAGTGGACTTCTATCTACCGCATATTAAGTTAAGCAAATTTAAGGTTATTTAAAAAACAGTCAATTCTGGCAGATATTTAAATTACGGTAACTGTTTTCACAACGCTAGCAATTTACTTTCTACGTATCTTCTATTTATGATCAGAATTTGTTGGATAATTGTCTTTACTTTTTACCTATATGACCTTTGTAAAATAGAGTAATGTGTAACTCCAAGAAAGGATAAGCCAGCAGATGTTCATTTGATGTTTCTGTTTTGTATTTAGACTAGTGAATAGCTGAACACGTTTGTATAGATAGCTATATATCTAGGTACAATGGGAAGGAATGTCTTTTCAAGAAATTCGGTAAGTATTTAGTCATTGGTGAGGTAAGTCATAAAATGCTCAGATTCTTGCCAAAAGTATCACAGATGTTGGTGTTTCAATGATTCAGTTTTGTCATTACATGACATGGTATATGCAGTTGATACTATAGAACGTTCGCTGTCGCAACTCTTGTCACAGAGAAGTAAAGAAATAATGTCCTAATAAAATAACTGCAAAGAAATCTGGATGAAGGTTTAAGTGTAGGGTTGTGAATGAAATGAAAAACAAACCAGATCAAAAACACAAAATCAGCATTTAAAAAATATAAACGGTCGAAGATGTAAGTACCATAGAGTTAATGTTTTAAACAAACTAATCAGGAAATCAGGGAGGTTTCATTTTTCGAATTTTTGCTTGGAAGCCAAATTCTTAATATTTAAAATAACAAATTTATTATTGTAGTATATAATTTAACTATATAATATGCTGCCTTTTTAGTAAAAAATGATTTAGGACTGACAATTGGCGTAGCCCTCTGCCTAAGGGCATCTTTTGTGAAGAGTAGCAATACTGTCTTTACTTAGCACTGGATGAGGATTAACCTGCCGACATTATGGAAAAGCCTACATCTTGGTTGTGCTGGTATATATTATTCTTGTAATACATCGCTGTCATGAAGTGAAATACCCTTAAGCACGGAGTTAATTCTAATCAATCAATGGAAGCTATTTAAGCAGCGCGGGTGGCTGGATGGGAGCTTTCCTGTTGCCGATGTGTTCTATGTGCTAACGGTCAAATGGAACCCATTCTGTTTTGTATACTGTCATTGCAATGTCATAGTTGCCAATCCCGTTGAGGCTGGTTTCATTCACCCATTCTGCACGGCACGCCTCCGTGCGAGTGAAATAACCTAACTATGAAGCTTACCTCCAATCAAACAAGCTTTGAATAGGTCAATTTCAACCACAATTTATAATATCCGTTTCGCATTATGGACTAAAATAACATAGCCGTAAGTTTCCAATCCCGTCGAGGCTGGTTTCCTTCTCCTATTCGGGACGGCACGCCTCCGTGTGAGTACAACAACCTAACTGTGAAGCTTGCCTCCAATCAAACAAACTTTAAATAAGTCAATTTCAACCACAATTTATAATAGCCGTTTCACAATATGAACTAAAATAACATAGCCGTAAGTTACGTCTGTTATATATAAAAGCAGATTAATATCACAACCAAGATAAATCTATAATTCTTAAACCAGTATATATAAATGAATCTGGAGTCGGCTATGTGCTGTTGATAATGGTTGTCTAGAGTCAACTTCAAAGGGAACAGTGGACATTGCGTTATTAAATACTCGGAGTAGTTGAGGGCGATGAACAGGCCCGGAACAAATGTGGAGAGAGTAGTTGATGGGGTTTGAATGGCGCAGAACAATTGTGAAGAGGGTGGTTGATGGGATTTGAGAGACCGGAAATAATTGTGAAGAGAGAGGTTAATGGGGTTTGAGAGGCACGGAACAATTATGAAGAGAAAAGTTGATGGGGTTTGAGAGGCACGGAACAATTATGAAGAGAAAAGTTGACGGGGTTTGAGAGGCACGGAACAATTGTGGAGAGAAAAGGGTTTGAGAGGCACGGAACAATTGTGAAGAGAAAAGTTGATGGGGTTTGAGAGGCACGGAACAATTGTGGAGAGAAAAGTTAACGGGGTTTGAAAGGGACGGAAGAATTGTGGAGAGAAAAGTTGATGGGGTTTGAGAGGCACGGAACAATTGCGAAGAGAAAAGTTGATGGGGTTTGAGAGGCCCGAATCAATTGTTTAGAGAATGGTTGTTGGGGTTTGAGAGTCTTGGAACAATTGTGAAGAGAATAGTTGATGGGGTTTGAGAGGCGTGGAACACTTGTGAAGAGAATAGTTGATGGGGTTTGAGAGGCGGGGAACAATTGGTAAGAGAGTAGGTGAAAGGGTAATACAATCACAAATTTAGTTTAAAGCTTTTCCCTTTTACTATGTGGAGTGAAATCTATTATTTAAAAAAAACATTTGTAATTAACTGAGTGCAAAAGAATAGCATAAATCTTAAAAGTACATATGCTGCTACAAACATCCTTAAATCATAACGAAAGCTGAAGCCAATACAAATTAAAAACAAAACTGAAAGTTATAACTAAATTTCTCGATCAGAAAATAGGTCGTCGCGTTGCTCTTATCATCTTGAGCGTTTCGGCTGTTTAGGCTCTTCTGAAACTGTTTCGGCATTTTTTAAAAATTTTGTGAATGTCTCAAAAACCTTACCTTTTTACTTGATCTGATTAAACTTGAAATGAAATTTTATTGGCATTATAAATTGATGGTCCTTTCTCTGTTAGACTAGTGTTGTGTGTCAGCAATGCGGAGTAGTGATAATTTTGTATGCCATCACATGTGCTGACGACATCTGAATTATGTAAACACGAACATCTGTGATATGATTGGAAGGTTTTCTCGTATTTTATGCATCTTGTCTGATGGCTTAATACTTGTCTAATACCTTGAAAATGAATTTTCACCCAATTGTGTCCGATATGTATAGTCCCATACATTCCAG
The DNA here is from genome assembly GCA_034783835.1 of Mopalia ciliata. Lineage (NCBI taxonomy): Eukaryota > Metazoa > Mollusca > Polyplacophora > Chitonida > Mopaliidae > Mopalia > Mopalia ciliata. The sequence continues at coordinate 4,452 of JAVFBW010165744.1, forward strand.
TTCGGCTGCTCACTGGCTAAAAAAATGAAACAGAAATAATAGATCTGCCGGCTTACCCTTCTTGGAGTTACACATTACTCTGTTATTTTTTATTAATTTTTTTGTATTGTTATACTCTTAGCAAAATAAAATTTAATAAAACTGGCCTCAAGTTTGCGTCTTTGTTAATCGAAAATGGTTATCTTTTCAACGCTCGGACAAGAATTTTTCATCTGCTTTTTGGTTACACGGGGAATCGAACCCAGGCTGCGTCCACGACAGTCAGACAACTGTACCACTCGACCATTCCGCCCTTCCACATGTATAATACTTGGAAATTTGTGCTAATCCTGTGAATTGAATAGATGTAATAACATAAAAGAAAACTAGTACTTGAATTTTTTTATAAAGGCCGCACGGGGAATCGAACCCAGGCTGCGTGCATGACAGTCAGACAACTGTACCACTCGACCATTCCGCCCTTCCACATATATAATACTTGGAAATTTGTGCTAATCCTGTGAATCGAAAAGATGTAATAACAAAAGAAAACAAGTACTTGAACTTTTTATATCAATAACATTGCCTTAATGAAATGTTCAAGCATTAACAGACAAACAGCTGCATCATTTGTTGTCTGCTTTTTGGCCACACGGGGAATTGAACTAAGGCTACTGCATGTACATGTATAATACTTGGAAATTTGTGCTAATCCTGTGAATCGAATAGATGTAAAAAAGAAAACTAGAACTTTTTTATCTGCTTTTTGGCCGCACGGGGAATCGAACACAGGCTGCGTGCATGACAGTGCGATAACTGTACCACTAGACCATTCCCCCTTCCGCATTTAAAATTCTTTGAACTCTGCGTTAATCCTGTGTAACAAATAATTATTAAAAACAAACAAGCACTTGGGCTTTCCATTCCAATAATATTGTTTTAATGCACACCGATTAGCAGGCAAACAATTGTACGATTTTTGTAATCTGCTTTTTGGCCGCACGGGGAATTGAACTCAGGCTACGTGTACGACAGTCCGACAACTGTACTACCAGACCATTCTCTCTTCTAGATTTATAATTCTTGGAACTTTGTATAAATCCTGTGTAACAAATAATTGTTTAAAAAAAAAAATCATGCACTAGGACTTCTTATTCCAATAATGTTGCTTCAACGAAATGCTTATGGATTAACGGGTAAACAGTCGTACAATTTTTATCTGCTTTTTGGCCGCACGGTGAATTGAACCAAGGCTACGTGTACAACAACTGTACCACCAGACCATTCTTTCTTATTACTAAATACGCGGAGTAGTTGAGGGCGCTGAAGAGGCGGGGAACAAATGCGAAGAGAGTGGTTGATGCGGTTTGAGAGGCCCCGGAACAAATGTGGAGAGTAGTTGACGAGATTTTAATTGAACCCAGGCTACGTGTACAACAACTGTACCACCAGACCATTCTCTCTACTACATTTACCATTCTTGAAACTTTGTCATAATCCTTTGCATTAAATAATATTTTTCGAAAAAAGCACATGGACTTTGTATTCCAATAATGTTGCTTCAACGAAATGTTTAAGAATCAACGGGCAAACAGTCGTACATTTTTTTTATCTGCTTTTTCGCCGCACGGGGATATTGAACACAGGTTACGTGCGGTACAGTCCGACAACTGTACCAATAGACCATTTCCTCTTCCACATTTATAATTCTTGGAACTTTGTCTTAATCCTGCGAATCCTGCTTTTTTCTTCAAAAAGCACTAGGACTATTTTTATCTGCTTTTTGGTTGCACGGAACAGTTCGACAACTGTACCACCAGACCATTCTCTCTTTATATTTTTTATAATTCTTGGAACTTTGTGTTAATCAAGTGTAACAAATAATAATTTAAAAAAAAAAACAAGCACTTGGACTGTTTATTCCAATAATGTGGCTTTAATGCAATGTACAAAGATTAGCAGGCAAACCATATTTTGTACCACTTTTGTTATTTGCATTTTGGCCGCACGGGGTATTGAACCCCGGCTAATTGTACCACAGTTCGACCACACCATGTTCTCTTCCACATTTATAATTCTTGGAACTTTGTGTTAATCCTGTGAACAAATAATAATTTTTTAAAAAACAAGCATTTTGACTTTTTATTCCTTTAATGTTGTTTTAATGCAATGCACAAAGATTAGCAGGCAAACAACCGTACAAGTTTTGTTATCTGCATTTTGGACACACGGGGAGTCGAACTGGGGCTCACTGAATGGCAGACAGACAACTCTTCCACTCGACCATTCCCCCTTCCACATATATAATGCTTGGAAAGTTGTGCTAATCCTGTAAAACATAATAATACAATTGGGCTGCACTCATCAGTCTTTTTTTTTATTTAATCAAATGTCCAAGGGAAAGAGGCCCAACAATTGTACCATTTCTTAACTGCTTTTTAATTCAGATATAATTCATGGAACTCTGAGACAACCCTGTGAAACATATTTATTCTAAAACATCTTCGTTTTTACCTGATTTTTGACCACAACGGGAATTGAATCCAGGTTAACTACATGGCAGTCATACAACTGTACCACTCGACCATTCCCCCTGTATAATTCTTCACACTTAGCCTGTGAATCAAATAATAGAAACACAACAGTGTCCATTAACTTTGCTTTAATGCAATGCCCAGCAGACAAACCATTCTATTAATCTGCCTTTAGGCTTCGCCTGGAATAGAACCCAGGCTGAATGACAGTCAGACAACTGTTCCACTCCGCCATTCCCTCTTTCTCACATATAGTACTTGGAACTTTGTGCAAATCATGTGACACAAATTATAATATAAAAAACACAAAGCACTTATTTCAATAGTGTAGCTGTAATACAATGGCCAAGGATTAGCGGACAAACAAGTAAACGGCACGCACTTGCCAGTACGGCAGGTTTTACACATGACTGACGATAAAGGCATATGTGTGGAAACGTATATTCCCTCCACAGAATTTGCATGAACTTGGTGCCATGTTGGTTCAATTATGGCCACGCATCCCCCAAGCTGTGTTCAGACGCATCATTCAATCCACGAGGAGACGTTGCGTCGCAATTGTGAACGCTCGTGGAGGGCATATGCGCTATTGTCATGCTTTCATCAAGTTGTAACTTACCATTTTTACTCTCTTACATTTCCGTAGAATTTCCGGTGGAACTGGTTACATTATGCATGTGATTTTATGGTACATCGTCCTTAATCGGTACATAATGGAATTTAATCCTTATTTAAAACCACTTTTCTTGTACGTTCAACATATCGACATCCAAACGAGTGCAAAGTTTCTTTTTTGACTGAGTATAGGAACATAAATGGAACATACGGTAACGGTTTTAGCAAAATAAACACGAACGGCTACGGCCTGTGTAACTCCGTATCAAGATCTACGGGACTGTGCATAAGGTTTGTATTGATAAATATGGACTCAGTCAAATGAGCCTTGAGACCCCGACAATTCCATTGTATGATTATGGAATCCATTACGGAGAAAGGCGGTTGGGAGATCCGGGCCCACTCCGAGATCTTCAATGATTGGTTCGGGAGCAGGTCCTAGATCCCATCTGCCTCGGACTGACCTATAAAACGGTCACCCCTTTTAGCTGTAGTGGGTGTGGAAGAGGATTTTCCTCGACCCCGAGATGTAGCTGTAGGAGGCCCGATGTCTACCTCCATCCCTTCCAAGACATTAAAGCCGTTTGCAAGAACATTCGGCTCTGATTCCAGTGGCTTAGTCGTTGATGGCCTTGGAGAAATGGGTCGAACCACCTCTCTGTTACGGACATTGATTGGTTGCAACAGTGTTCCTTGTGGCATTGGAAGGGCTAGCCTCCGGGTCTGATGGTTTTTTATTTGTGTGCTGTTTTTATTGCTTTTGTTATTTTTCGTTGATTGTTCTATAGTGTGTGTTCGAGTAGTTAAAACAATCTGTGATGCAGTGGCAGTTTTGCTTTGTTTGGTGCTCAGATCAACAACAGAAGGGCCATCATCTCCAGTTCGCCACGTTAGGACACAGATACGTTCTTAGTGGCTTTGGCATATGACTGGGATGATCTTGGGGCATGCGAGGGAGAGGCAAAGCGCCGTGCCTCGGTATAACTAACGTTTGTCACCCGATTACTTGAATTTGTCTTTCTTTTATGAAATAGCTACACTCTTTGGAGGAGGCCATGTGGGCCTGGCCACAGTTACAACATCAACATTCTTGTTGCAACTGAAGCCCTTGTGGCCATCTTCAGAGCATTGGAAGCATGCCAAACCACCTCTACACTAGGTCTTTCCGTGTCCAAATTCCTGACACTGGAAACACCTTGTTGGTTTAGGGATGAAAGTATCTACCCTCATCCTGTAAGGACCAATAAAGATGTGGTCTGGAACTTTGGTGGAATTGAAAGTAATTAAGTCAGTATTCAGTTTCATTATGCAATCATCCCTTTTAGTTATGAAGCGCTTTACGTTTGACACCACTGGCAACAAACAGACAAGACGGGACAAATATAAGACGCAATACAGACACTGCAAACAGATCGGCTTCCTGTTCCCCTTTAGATCTGGGAGCACCAGGGCAACATGAACTCCCTCCAACAACCCGATACAGAGTTAATAATAAATATTAAATACACAATACATAGAAACTGTTGATACTCGTCAAAGTCAAGACGTTATGTCAGTGATCTCAGTCTTCTCACGGACATTCTCACAGAATGAGCATAGTACAGTACCACAATTAACCAAATCTGTAGTCACTCAAGGACGTCACAGTGATGTCCCGTTGCGATATCACAAAACATCACTGTGTAATATCTCAGTGAGCCCAATTTGTAACCTAATGGAGAGTTCAGTCACTGATTTCACAATGTTAGATGGGAGATCATTCTGTGATAATAATTTCAGTTTCACTTTTAATCTTCCTGCAAGATATACATTTGATTAGCTTATTCGTTTATATCCCATAGCTAAATTAATACAAGCAACAAAGAAGATAAAATAAAACAAAGTTATATCTTGTTCCATGGTCATTTTATAGCCATGCTATAATGTCGTTGTTGATGTTGTACGCTGTTGTAAACCCACCGTGCAGCCAGTCTCCCTCCGTAGATTTTTTTAACTGATAGAAAAATCTTCAAGGTATATTCAGACCATATTTTGAACTTCTTCGCCATTCCATTGAACTGATCCGTCATTGAACTTTATATCTCCCCTTCTTGCTACTTTTACCTGTAAGCGACTTTGTATTATATTTATGTCCACTATGCGCATGCGTATGATATATGACATGACTGTGTGATCACATGATTTCGACATGTGAGATCGGCGTGATATCGTTGTGACATAAATATGGGAAGCTTAACATATCATACTCGTGACATTAATACGATGTCACTGACATTATACATACTTAATGATTGTGATATAACAATCATGTAATATAACAATCATGAGATGAATATAATGTCACGGACATAAAAACAACTAACCTCTGTGACATTATACATTTGAGGAAAATATTACGTCACCGATATTGCCGTTAGCTCATGTCTTGACGGGTATATACACATAGCGGGCAGACAGTTAATCCTCTCCAGGTACTAGCTACCTGTATTTAATCGATTGTCAAAGCACCGCTGTTGTTTAGAATGCAGTCGAGTTTTACGACCAAAGTTAACCGTCTTCTAATTCAATTTTTTCTGTCGGGTTTACAAACGTATTCAACATTTTGAATATGCAATAATGAAAAGTCGCGAAACTTTAGCTAGGGGGGTAAGTGGTTAGAGTAGCCTTAAGACACTTTGATACTGCAAAGCAAAGTGTTGAAGGTAGAATTTAGAATGAATTATTTATTCAGGCTAGCTATTTTTGCCCTTTTCTGGCTTTTACTGATTTGCATTTGTTGAGATTTACTATAACAGATTTCTGTTTGATTTTTAGTCCTGGAGCTATGAGTTATTTAGAAATTAGTTTAATGACATTTGTTGTTATTTGGAACGATGATATGTTAAGCAAACTTATTCAATTTAAACTAAATTCTAGTATAAAAATTTACAAAACGGTCAGCATAAACTGTTTGGGCTGATGAATGTCCACAATTAAAATAACGAATGACAATAGTCATCATTGGCTTGACCGAATAAAATTAATATGTGATTTTAAGGCTTGAATAACAGAAACCGGTGTTCAATAAATTGATATAGGCATCACAAGCAGCAACTATATCCGAATCGATTTATTAACGTAAGTTAAAGGAAATCCTTTTCGAAATAGGCCATCGATATTATCCAATCATAGCTAACCAGGATACATTGCTTGCAAACTGAATTTATTTTCGACGAAAAATTGTGTTTGCAAGCAAAATGTGCAAATTTAAGTTAACTTACATAACAGTTCTGGGTTAGGATTTTAAAATGAACTATTCGTCTCAGCCAGGCACGTGGTATTTGATTTATGTGATAAGTGGACTTGAATCGGTTAAATGCCACCACGGTACACGCTGGGTCGGTACAAGAGGGCCTGCCCTTCTTTCTTCTCTGTGTACACAGACTGTCTCTATGATACCGAGCTGCTGTGCCTTTGAATAGCGGCTTTCCTTCAAGTTCTGAAAACTCTATGCGGTCACCATATAATTTGTATCACGCTCAGTACGAAGCACATAGCTCTGTGATTGGCATGGCAACTGTTGACCCTCTTTGGGTGAACTGCTTATAATCTCACAATGGACCTTGAGGTATGTTATTGTGTGACTGCAGTTATCAAGGTGGGGGAGGATTTTTGCCATTTTCTCTCCATGTTGCCCTGCTGCTCTCAGAGTTAAATGCGCAACAGGAAGCTGATCTGTTTGTGGTTTCTGTATAGCGTCGTGTTGTCCTATATTTGTCCCGTCTTGTCTTTGTGTGTTGCCAGTGGTGTTGAGGGTGGTTTTCTTCACCCACTGGGCTTGCACGTCGTCATAT
>JAVFBW010165755.1:0-11412 GCA_034783835.1 Mopalia ciliata
CGTTAGACTGGATTGACAGATTCGCTTTGATCTAGGCCTTTACTGTCACTAGTCATAATAGCATGTGTATCGTCATGGTCTAATTTATAAGGCTACAAATCTGACAATCAAATATTAATGAGTAAGTGCTGTCACTATAAAGCTATGTGACATGACTGATAACTGAATCTATGGTAGTGGTAGATCCAGGTACCATCATTATATAGCACATGCTATACTGTAGGTAGTGGCAGATAGTCACTCTCCAAGGCATTTAGTTATTGTTGAGGTCTGTATGTAGGAGAGTGACAGTTTACAGGTACACAAAAGATAACTCTTGTGAATGATATTTTGTTCAAACTTTGAATAAAAACTGTTGAACTGGCAAGTAAATAAAGACATACATTTAGTCAAAATGAATATATTCCTTTTGATTTGTTCCCATAAAATTAAATCATTACTAAACTTGCAAGAACAATAAAATGTCCAGGTTTTCTGATATCCGATGTTTGTGAACAGCATTTCCCTCTCCAACCCACAAATGTCAACAATTATTGAATATCATAACAGAGTGACAATCTGTTACTATGGTAGTGTCAGATACAGATAGTCGCCCAGCTACAATTTTTACATTTGTTGGTGTGATATATATTAAACGTGTGAAAGACAAATATCATGTAATTTTGAAGAAACAATATTTCTTTGTAGTTTAAAGAATGGGTAAAATAAAACTATTGAACTGACAAGTAAATGAAAAGTTACAGTAAATCACTGTGAATGTTATCTTCTTCAGTTTTAGCCCATGATTCCTAATAAAAACTCTCGATTACAGTCAAAATTGCAGTTTTTCAGAGAAGTGTTGTTTTGCAACCAGATTGCTTGTTGTTTTGTGAAATGACCTCTCGTTAAATCACAGAAGATAAGAGCAAGTATGGGAAGAAATATCATGAACTTGTGATCACGTCTTTAAAAGTACTTTCAGAAAAAATATATAATAAACAATTTTTTTTTTTTTTTTCCTGTCACAAGTCTTTTTTAAATAGCTTCCAAAATAGTAATTGTATGGATGAATTTGAAGTGATTCAAGGTAAACCAGAGAGTGTTGAATTTCCATGTTACGTCCCTAAGCATTATTGGTCTGCAGTCTCAAGATATTGCATAATTGGATATTAGAAGACAAGCAGTGAGAGCACTTTTGTTGACAAAATTATTGATAAAAACTGAAATTATCTTGTAGTTTGTGGTGATATTTTTTGTGAGTTCATGGAGGTCGCTATACACACAGTCCTCTACACAAGAGATGTATATCCAGCGGGAGTGTTTGAAAAGAGAAAGAAATACAGTGTTCCAGTTCAGGTAATGCCTCATATGGACAGGAGGCTTTAAATGGAGAATCATTTTTTTAATTTACTTTGTAAATAATTTAATTAAAACCTGGCTACCTTAGTAGGGAGCTTTGGGGAGGGGGTGACTAAGAAAAAAATTTCTCCCTCTGTCTTTTTATCCTTCGTCAAAACTGTTCATGCTTGCTTGAAAACTAATTCACATATTAACTTCAAACTTGAAATGTACCTAGTCTTCCTCTTATCAAGACAGTGTATGGTATTGCATTTCCCCCAAAACAATATGGTTGCCATTGCATACTTTTACAATATAAGTTATGAACATAATAATAATTAATTTCTTCTCAAATAATTAACAAAACATAGATTTTCAAAAAGGAATGCAATTAGATTGTAAATAAAATGTAATACTAATAATGTCTCCTGTCGATCTTAATGAAACATGTTTAAAAAACTGTCTACAATACAGTTGGCTAAATACTGGCAACTACATGTTTGACTAACAAATTACAAAATAAGTAATACAAGCAAGATGTTTTTTCTGAGGAATAAAGAAACAGTCTTGGTTTTTTTCAATATTCAAGTTTTTTAACTATTGATAACAGTATACTACTGAAATCATATTCTGTCATTAAAATAATAATTGTTTAAAGCCATTAAATCAGAGTTAATATCAAAAAACTGTGTGACAGTGTTTTAGATAATGGCATTAAGATTATATGTGTACCGAATTTCATTAAGTTCACACCAGAATTAATAGATTATGAGAAAAAAAAAAAAAATTTCTATCTGTAAAATGACAAAGCAGAAAAACAGTCTAAATGTGTGTAATTAATGAATCACAAAAATGTATTCATTGTTCACATTTTTCTCAATGGATATCAGCGTGGGAGGCATGATCATATTAAATTGAATGACTTGAGGTACCCAGCAGATAGCAAGCTAGAAATACATGTTATTATTGTTTTTCTGCTTATACAATCTTTGAGACAAATAGCTTTACTTTTTAATGCAAGAGGATCCTTAATATAAAAATGTTATACACGACTAGCTGTAGAATCATTAAGCTATATATTAAAGCACCTGCCCTGCAAAGGCAAGCAGAATCATTTTTCTCTGCAATAAAATTATATACCCTTATCTTGCCTTTCTTTTTACCATTCCTTACATATAATATAGATCTTCAAACTACATGTACAAATACGAACTTATGTACCACAGTAAACATTAGAATTACAATTCTTGATGTGCTTTATTATCTTATTCAAGATATTAAACAAAATACTAAACATTTCAACTTGTATGTACCTTGCCTTGTAAGTTGTAAGCACAAAACTGAATCATCATATAATGGAAACCCTTGCTCCATCTGTACATATTTTGTCATTCTGAGCTGAATTTGGTTTTGAAAATGACAGAATTTTTTTTCACTGTGTATATCATTGCTCAGCTTTCCATCAATATAGCAGAGGGTTGGGAGGAAGCTACCTGTTGCCCTGGTGCTTTCAAAACTAAGGTGCTACTTGAAGCTGATCTGTTTGTGATATCTTTGTATTATGTACAGTGAATGTCTTGTCCAGTCTTGTCTTTATTTGTTGCCGGTGCAGGGCAGGGTTGTTTCTTTCACATACTGGGCTGGTACGCCATCCTTAGTATTTAATAATACAAATAACATTTCTCAGTCAACTTTCTAATAATTTGAGTTGGTTGCCCTGTTAAAATAAGCATAAACGATTTCCACGAAGTTGGTGAATGTTTAAAACCTTTTGCTTCAGTCTGTATAAATCATAGTAAATAACTTGTGTAATCCTTATCAAATTTTTATATACTCCTTTTTTACACAATTCCATCAGATTTGCCAACATCCTGATGTATATAAATACATTGAGAAGGTGGTGGAAGGCATCAAGGCTCTGCAAGCAAACAATCAAGTGGAGAAAGTTGTTGTTGTAATAATGACAAAAGATATGAAACCGTTGGAGAGATTTGTCTTTGAGATCTCAACACCACTTCACAACATAACAGGGTATATTGATCAAGTTTTATTTGTGTTTGGTTTGATAGTGTCTGCTTTGTCAGATTGTTTGCATTCAGTTAAGATATTATTATCAGTAAACAAAAGTTTATTTTTGTTTATTTGTTTGAGAATTGAGTTTGCTTCCCTTATAAAGTGCTATGTGAGCAGGGGCTTTGCCAGAAATCAAAAGTATGGTGTCCAAAATGGTAATTTTGCTTCACTTTTTAAGTTACTGGGTGTCCAAACTTTCCATATTTCTGGCATGTTAAAGTTTCTCAAAACAGGGTGTCCAAATGAGGCAATTTTTCACTCCAGGGTGTCCAAAGGATGATTATCTGTCTGTGTAAGATAAATAGTTCATCTTCAAAAAAAGCGTATTTGGTAAATGACATTGCAGATGTCAAATCATCACGGCACTCGGTCTGAATTATTTTTTGGCGAACAATTCTGTGTTTGCAAGCATAAGTTGAGAATTCAGGCTAACTAACATCACAATTCTGGGTTAGGATTTTAAGATGAACTATTTATCTCACACGGACAGGTGGTATTTATTTTTTTTATGTGAGTAATGGACTCGAATCAGTTAAATTTCACAACGGCATACACGCTCAGTCGATGAAGAGTGGCCCCCCTTGTATTATCTATATATACATAGACAACCTCTATGGTACCGAGCCCCTGTGATCTAAGTTATATAACCTCTGACACCTTTTATCACATGTGCATTTCAGAGCGGACAGATATTTATTCCGACTTGAAGATTCCCTCCGAGCATTCTTATTAAGGCTGAATGTCTGCGACTCATTACTCAAACCATCAGGTCAAGGTTTGTACTGAACCAATGGGAAATAGAGGTTTGGTTGGGTTTTAAAAGCTCTGTGTAGTTATCAACCTGTCAGGTGAAATTATGCAACGATGAATGATTATTTGTATCCTGGCGTGTGACATGATTTTCCTTGTGACTCAATGCCATCGGCCTGGTTTGTTTGTTTGATTGGTGTTTAACGTCGTACGCAAGGGTATTTCACTTATATGACGACGGATTGTCCACTTCACACTGTACACAGACTTATTATGGTGGAAAACTGAGAGGGAACCTCGTAAAACCCAACCCGCGATTGACGGAGCCACAACATGTGACTTGCTCATATACCTGATGGTCGTAAGGCGGACTCGAACCAGTGAACGGTAAATCGAAATCAGGTCATATGTCTGGTGGTTAGGTCAACAGATGTTTAAACAACCTTCTAATATACAGTTTATTTATACCTGAGTTGTTTTAAATGAGTTTAAACACACATTCCTGAGCTACTTGTCCTCTTGCTAAGGGCATTTTGTTTGGAGAGTAGCAATGCTGTCTTTACTTAGCACTGGAGGAAGATAAAACATTTTCAGCATTATAAACACAATTCAAATCTTGGTTGTGGAAGTGTCAATTATTGTTGGAATACATCACTGTCATATAAGTGAAATACCCTTAAGCACAACATAAAACACCAATCTACCAGAGGGCGCTACCAGGGGAATTCACCAAGTGACTGGTATCTATACAAACCTGACCACCATTTTGTTATTTCTCAAGATCGAGCAATCCTTCATGTATCTCCAGTATGGAGTCATCATTATCTGCCACAGACTGTTCTGAATGGAGTTTCCCCTACATACGTCTTGACTAAAATGACTTTGCAAGTTCGTAAGTGAATAAAACAAATTCTAAGCATTGGAAATATACAGGATTTATTTTACAAATGGTTTATAATATTATCTTTGTAATTCAGTCACTTTCAATCTGATTTAAAACCCATTTGGGAATACCTTTAAATAATCCAGGGACCAGTTGCAGGCTTTCTATGTTGAGGGGAGTTGTCTGTTGTAGCATAAGTTATCTCACCTTACATCAGAAGGCCGGCAGTTGAACAAATAACTAATAAATTGAATCAGGGATTAGATGACGCCTTGCTACATTGCTAGCATATCTCTCATCCTATGTTCAAGATCTAATCTGCCATTAGGGATTAATGAGGGTGTTAAGTACCTAGACACAGAGTAATTATTGCTAAAGACCATTTTTATTAAGTTGTCGTTTTGAGAAGTATCCTCCTCATGTTTTTTTAGTGCCAATCTTACACAACAGATATTTATGAACTGTTGTTGGTACACTATTTAAGTTTGTGGGGTTTTTTTTTCGTAGAATCTTTATAAATTGGTTTTTAATACCAATGCTTCACACAGTTTGGATGGAAAAGTTTGCTCTATTTTGTTGCACAGATAAGACTTGGACAGTACATGTACACACAAAAGAATCTGCAGCTTCCAGGTTAGAAGACCAGGCAATTCAACAGGTAAAGTGGACTCAAATAATAACACATAGTAGATTAAAGTCACAACTCCGAGAAACGACAAGATATGCATGTAAAGTTGTTAAGAAACTTAATATACGTATCTTGTCGTTTCTCGGAGTTGTGACTTTGGTCTACTATGTGCTATTATTCAGTGGAATTCACAGTATAATAGCACATAGCAATACACATTGGTTGGTTTATTCTTAATCCATACCAACTATGTTGTTTGCTACGTATTATCACATACATACCAATGTCTAGGTATAGAGTTTATCTAGAACAAGAGATGATTCAGTAGTTTAAAATTGTTGACATCATAGAAATACATGCAATGGATATCATGTCAGATATTGTTTGCAAATAGGAAAAAGGGTAATTTAGATGCCAAATACAAAGAAACTAACATACCTAAATCTGGTTGCTGAGCATGCTGGAGAAGAAATATTAAAGAACAAATCATTTCATGTGGACAAACTATTACTTTAAAAAAATCCTTGTTGAAATTGCACAAGGCATTTGCAATCAGTATTTGCTTTTTACCTCAGGCCAATTTAGAAAATAATGAAATTTTTTATTAATTTAACAGCAATAGATGCAAAACTTCATTGTATCCATCTCAAGTATAGTATGATTGTTATGTTTAATTGTCATTGATATGGTTGATGTTTACTGCTTAGAAATTTCCCTGGGTTGAAGTTGATGAATCTCAGATGTTGTTACAAAAACCCAACCTTGTTCCATTGAAAGGCATGGATTCTGATATGTTTAAGGTAAGGAAAAACAATGAAAATATTTACCAATAATGTAACTATATGTTGTTCTTTTTTGCTGTTATTGGTATTGTTTTGTTTTGTTTTTCATTTCTTTTATCTTTTTTTTAGGAAGGGGGGGGGGGGGGGGATTAAAATTTTGCATCACGTAATTGGACATTGAGATCTCCCTGTACAAAAAGTTATGAATGGATTTCATTCAAATTGTCCCTTTTCTCAATATCTACACTTTTGTAACTTTTACAGCAAACGAGGAAAGACTCGTGGCCTCTTTTTCTGGGTAACAAAGTCCTGAGATTTAAACCACTGTTAATAATATTTAATCATTCATTGTGGCAGACTGTTTGATCTAGTTCTCAATGGATTTAAAGAAAACATGCTTTGTTTTGACTGTATTTCAGATGCAGCTATATGTGGAAGAAGCTGTTAATAAAGATACTGGATGAAGAAAAAACCTATTTATTTTATTGTTCATTTCAATACTTGTTTCATTAGTGTTCAGATTTTTTTGCCATTTTAAATTTTTATGTAACATTGATCATTATACATGTATATTGAAACACTTTACAGGGTCCTTTTTATCTTGTTTTCATGTGTGTCTGCCATGCTCTCTCGGAACCTTATAAAGAGGCTAAAAATGTAGGCCTACTCGAACCTCTTAGATAACACCTCAAACCAGTTTTTAACAAACTTGCATGTCGCAGAGACACTATCTCAACTGTCAACAAAAAAACAATGAAAATATCAGTAACGAAGTCATCACCAAGTTCAGAAGCATTTGTAGTTCTGTTATTGGCTAAATCGATGCTGTAGTACATTTGTTTGTTTGATTATGGTTTAACACCGTACTCAAGTGTATATCAGTAATAGGATGACAGATTGTCCATTTCACTCTGTTTCTTGCCTAATAATGGTGGAAAACCGAGAGGAAACCTTGTAAAAACTACTACTCTAATGATTGAGGGTGCCACATTGTGTGACTCACTCTTATACCTGATGGTCGACAGATGGACTCGATCCCATGAACGGTACATCAAAGTAGGATTAGTAAGGGCTCTCCCCACAGGCCATGCTTCGGTAGAAGATTGTTAAATGTAAGGCCTACATACAGGGTAACCCAAATGACAAAAGCAATTTTGACCTAGTTTTAACCAGGTTTGCTTAAAGAAGTGGGAATGATCTGAAAAACCAAGACTGATGACAACTTGTCGCACTATTCCATTTGCGTGATTTGGGTATACACTGTCTCAATGTTTGAAGTCTATTCTGGGCAAATTATCTGTGTTGGATGGAGCAGTGTCATCAGTGCTCCTCACTCATCTGATGGTGTAACAGACAAATACAAGTCAGTCCCTCCTGTGAGATATGAAGTGAATTTCAGTGTCAGGTTGAGGATTAGGTTTAGTGTTACCTCTTACCCAGAACTAAAAATTCACGTGTATCTTACAGGGCAGGGACGGATAGGTCCAAATACTGTACAGAACATAGGACAAGACCTCACAAACAGATTAGCTTCTGAGAGCACCAGGGCACTCCCTCTTAATCCTCTGTGATTTAATTTTAAATATTGGAAGTGAAGTCAGTTGTTAACAAACAAGGTCTTCCCCATTAAGGTTCATGGTGACCATTACTGAACATTCTGTTTGTTGTCATGGTAATTAAGATTTACTTAGGCTTAGCCATTATCCCTTAGCTAGAGCATCAACAAGAAGCAGCTTACCCAATCTGATCACAGAAGATCTGTATATTATAGAACCGATCTCCAGTTCCTCATCCACGGGTACATTCTGAAAGCATTACAAGTGGAGAAGCTAGGTGGTCCATCGATAAAAATATGCTCATAATCCAGTCAAATCCCCTTTTCCTACTTAAGTTTTAGTAGATTTTTTCCTTCAAAGAGTTAGTGATGGTGCAATGCCAGCCATGTTTTTTTGTAAAACTTGTTGAAATACAACCGCATCTAAATTCATATCTGAAAGCATTGGCGGCCACTTATGAAATTTTATGAAATTTAATTTCATCTATGTCTTAATAGGAGGAGTCTATACTTCAAGTTTAAAGTTAATCTGAGAATTTGTTGCAGTTTTGTCTTAACAACATATACAGATATGATCATTGTAAAATTATGCCATGACAGCAATCTTGTTTTATAGGTTTGATAAAATTCAATCCCATGTTATCTTAATAGGAGGAGATTATATTTCAAGTTTCAAGTTAATCCGTGAATTTGTTACATAGTTATAGTTTTCACAACATAGAGTAATGAATATTGTAAAATAATACAATGGTGGCCAGCTTATTGTATGGAACTTGGTGAAATTCAATCAGATCCATTGTCTATTTATTATGATCACAACACATACAGGCACAAATATGCTCAAATTATGTAATTTTGTTTTACGGAATTTGGTGAAATGCAATAGTTTCTGTCATCCTAACAAAAGGAAGCTATATACCACATTTGAAGATTATGCGTGAATTTATTCTCTACTTATCATGTTCACAACACATACAGGCCTGAATATGCTACAATTGCGTAATAACGGTGATTTCGTTAGTCAGAATTTGGTGAAATGCATTACCATCTGTTGTTTTAAAAAGAGGAAGCTACATACCAAGTTTGAAGTTAAACGGTGAATTTGTTTTCAAGCTAGCGTGTTCATAAACATTCATTTGTGACAGATGGACACAAAGTAGCATTCCTGAGTTGGTATTGTTTTAATCTTGTATACACCCTCTATATGGTGGAACAGATGGATCAAGACATGATCTCTACAACATAATGAGCCAATGGGATTAAAAGGGGAATAAATCTTGTCACATGGAATATTAAAATCGGGTTTGAATAGAATCCAACAGCATGTCTAGGCATAAAATACACCTAACAAAATCCTACACGGCATCTTGACATAAACTCGGTCTTGTCAAAATGAAAGATCATCTCAATTAAGTTTTGATTCCATTCCACAAAAAGTTTTCAAATTAATATACAGAACCAAAATTTAGACCTTTCCACCTGGTGGTGCCACACCTGTAGTCGAACATATGCCAAAACTAATTCCAAGTGACATCTTGTCACATGGAACAATCACACTTAGTTAGATTGAATTCCACAAGAAGTTTTCAAGTTAACAGAAACCCAATTTAGACTTTGCCCCCAGGTGGCGCCCCCTGTAAGTCAACACATGCCAAACTCAATCCCAAGTGACGTCTTGTCACATGGAACACTAATACTAAATTTGATTTAATTGCACAAGAAGTTTTCAAATTAATATCTACAAGAAGTTTTCAAGTTAACAACAGAAACCCAGTTTAGACTTTGCCACCAGTAAGCAAACACATACCAAAATCAATCCCAAGTGACATCTTTCCACATGGAACCCTTATACTAAGTTTCATTTGAATTGCACAAGCAGTTTTCAAATTAATATACAAAACCAAAATTTAAACTTTGCCACCAGTAGTGCGACATAAGCCAAAACTAATCCCAAGCCATGTCTTGTCACATAGAACTATCAAATAAAGTTTGATTCAATTACACAGGAAGTTTTTAAGTAAACATACAGAAACCAAATTTAGACTTCAAATTGGTGGCGCCACCTGTATTCCCACATATGCCCAAACTAATCCCAAGCGACGTCTTGTCACATGGAACAAACATACTAAGTTTGATTCAAAAAGCAGTTTTCAAGTTAACATCCGAAACCAAAAAGTGGAGGGACGGACAAGACAGACAGACAACCCCATAACATAGTACGTCCCGTCACTTGATGAAAACATTATTTTTAAGACGCGTTTCATCAGATGAAAATAAGTTATTATTAATACTTGTGGACATTAAAATGGGAGATTTTTAATTTGAAATTGATTTTTGTTTGATTGATTTGGGTTTAACATCGTACTCAAGGGTATTTCACTTAAATGATGACGGATGGTCCACTTCACAGTGTTCCTTGCCTTCTTACAGTGAAAAACCTTGAAAAATCAATCCTCGCGATTGCCGGAGTCACATTGTGTGACTTTCTAATATACCTGACGGCTTAAGACCCCGTGGGGGGTAAATTGGAGTAGGATTAGGAAGCACACACGCCACAGCTGCGGGCAATATGAAATTGAGAGAAAGACAGGGTTTTCAACAGAGACAATTTATTACCAACTTAAACCTCCCCACCATTCAGTTCATAACAGTAAGTATTCAACAAAAGCCTTGATGCAAGTCATTGGTCGAGTCATTTGATATTTCATAGGACATTTTAATACAATCTAGTAGAAAATGCACATTTATTCAAGTGAAAAAATGAAGGAACATATAGGTTTCTAACAGTACACAAAAATTGTATAATTCTGACTGGCCTTTTGTATTGAGTTCATTGGGTATGAACCAGTCTCAAAAACAATTGTGTACACTATGAACACAAGAAATAACAGGTTGTATATCAAAGTTTTATCATACTTGTGAATGCACATAAACGGATTTGTAAGCACTTTACAGGGTTGTAACAATCTGATTAAAATTTGGCCTAAATATGTTCCCCAATAATTAAATGTTGCCGGAAATAGAGCCCAGAAATTCATTGAGCAAATGGAGTAGAAAAAAAATATAATCTACATGGAGTAGGACCATCTGCAGTTATCAAATTGATTAATCAAGGCAAATCCCTGCAAATTTCCTTGTTCTATGGCTTGAAGTATTATTTTAAGCAATAATAAAACAATATTTTCTGCCAAACAGCACCTGCAATGTTGAGGTTACCCTACTATAAAAATGCTAATGGATTTTTCAGAGGGATGTCACATTGTTGCCTTAAACACATTGTAATTATCAGAGAAAGATGTCACTAATTCACTTAATGTTTGACCAGGGAGCACAAGGTGTAGGAAACTCCTATTAAAGTAAAACACTTGCAAAAAAAAAAGTCCCTGCCTGTGATGGCATAATGAATAGGGGGGGGGGGGGGGGG
>JAVFBW010165766.1:0-11411 GCA_034783835.1 Mopalia ciliata
TAATGCAGAGGACTATTTCTTTTATTAAAAAGTGTGTGGAATGTCACCCACACAACTCAGTGTTTTGATACAATTATAAATTGAGATTTCACATCGGTCCATCTAATGACATGTGCAATAGCGTCAATACTACATTAAGAACGTACTAAGCAAAGCTAAAAGCAGTAAATAGATGTATGATATGTATTCCGGTCGAAGTGTAAGTTTTTGTGTGCAGCTTGTTTTATTTTTCTCAGCCATACACAGGGATTAATTGTATATCAGATTGTGTCTAAGTGATAATTTTGACTCCGTCAGAACAATACACAAACCTTCAAAAAGTAATTGTCGGCTGATAACAGGAAAACGCCAGTTACACCATTTTGTGTTAACTTGTCGGTGGAGAGTGCGGCCATTACCAAAGTTTAACCATCCGAAATTTCTTGACAATTAAGTCTGTACAATAAGAAAGACAAGAAAAATCCTAGGTTGGAAAAGTTGCAGAAAACTTAATGCGACTTTGATTTATTCAAATGAACAGAACTTTGAAATTACTATTTGCGACCTTAACTTAAACGTTAAAAAGGTATATATATTGTGTAATAGAACGTACGGGGTACCCCAATCTCTTCTCAAATATTAATGCGCCTTTTCGGTTAATAACGATGTCTAAAACGACATTTGGTAAACCAAAAAAACGTCAGTTTAACTCATACATTTTATCAAGAAGACCAGATTCCCGTTGTGAAAACGCGCCTCATATATACATTAGTACGAGAAGCTACAGCCACGTGGTGCGTCTTGATGTGTAAAAATAATACAATAGCAATATCTCAGCGTCATGTCGTTCCTCTCAACTCAGTGGTCAATCTACTTGTACTTATTGTGGTCAATGTCACCTCGAAATATATTTCTATTGTTTTATAATTTATATCCGATTACTCTGTAATTATACACAAACATGTCGCGTGGGAAAACTTGTCAACGTCACGTGATAAGCAATGTTGGAACTATAAGAGGGTTTCAGTTCTGTAAGTTGGCATTCAACACTGTGACATCGTCAGAACATGTCTGATATTTATTGAAGCACAGTTGCTTTAAAACACATTCATAAGATATTCTAAGAAACAAGCTCATTATATCGGACGCCATGTTAGAAGACCAAGTTGTACCAGATCTTTCTGAAGAGATCCAAAAAGACATTGACATTAACAAGAACATGGATATAGAACTACCAGAAGGTAAGGAAATTTGAAACAATTGTTTCCTTTTTGTTATAAAACGTTCCCAAAATCTACAGTCTACGCTTGATAGAGTATATATCCAAGGCAAGACTTTTGCTTGATACTTCTGTGTGTGTATGTACTTCATACAATGTTTACATCTGTTATATGACTATGTAATTAATATATTTACTCGTTTTTACAGATCCTCTTTGCTGGTCACGTGCCGATGTCCACCAATGGGTGTGCTCTATGAAACTGAACAACAATCTCGATGTGGATGTGTCTATTTTACCGCTGAATGGGAAAGGACTTTGTCTTATATCTCTGGAGACATTTAGAAAACATATCCCACGTGGCGGAGAAGTGCTATTTAGAGATTTGTGGCGAAGAATGTTATAACTGAACGGTTATTTAATATCAATGAAGTGCTTTATAAATAAATGATACGTTTTACAAAAATTCTTTCGTTTTACATTATCATTGTAAATAGGTATACGGATTCTGTGTTATGTGATAAATTTTGGTTCAATTTGAGTTCAAGGGGTCCAGCAAGACCTTAAAAAACCCGAGTAGACCAACTGTAAAGAGAAGCGAGGATTTGTTAGTATGTATGTTTGATTAGGGTTAAACGGCGTACTCAATTTACTTATATCACAACAAGTGTTCAGTTCACACTGTTCCTTGTCACATTGTGTTACTCAGTCATATACCTGATGGTCGACATCTGATCTCGATCCCGTGAGCGGTACATCGAAGTAGGATTAGTAAGCGCACATGCTGACCACTAAGTCACGGCCGCGAGTCAGGGAAGTGATAAAAATGGTGTTCTGAGATACTTTTGAAAATTGTATAAAAGTTAGTTAATTACTTTTTTTGGAAAGTAAAGTATGGAAAACCTCATATTTAACTCAGTTCTTGCTCACTCATTATTTAATAACTAGTAATTTTTTTTTCATTATCGTGTAATCAATATTCACCAAAATCAAACCATTTTTATTTCAATTCGGTAAGAGTTTTTTTTTATTGGTTTTTGGTCTTGTTGCAATTATTATATTTACAAAAACGATAAAGGATCAATTTTTTGTCAAACTTGAGTTATAATCTTGAGAGTACCATACTGGCACAAAATGGACTATGGAGGTTATCTATTATCCAGAAGCACACACAGGACCTCACTGAACAAGTCTGAAGTCATATGATCAGGAGAACGAAAATTTAATAACCCATTTAACGAATCAAATGTTGTTGAATAGAGCAAAAGGGGAGACAATCCATAACTACTATTGTAAATGACTCCGGATAAATAATTAAATGTTTGTTCTAATTGCTCTATTTGGGGTATTTTTATCACGGGTTTGGTTTTTCTTACAATCACCACGATTGCTTTACATAGTCTGGAAAAGATCACATTCTCAGAACAGGTTTTCAAAACAGAATATTTTGATTAAAGTCTGGAATATGAAACAGGGCTTTCACCTAAAGTTCATTAAAGTAGAAGTCAATTAAAGCATCGCCGATTTGGTTTTTCTTTTAATCACTTAGTCCCCTTGTGGGTATAATCTGCTTTAAGAGTTTGGAAACGCTCTGGTTAACGTCTGGAAAGAAACCTCCTGCGAAATTTGTCCATTAGGTTTAATAATCACATTGGTTATAGTCTTAGATTTAGTTCTGTATTTTTTTATTGTATATGTTAAGCATATGTTAATCAGTATACACTCTTTTATTATGCAGATTCTCCGATATATGCATGTATACGTTTCTACACATACACTTTTGACGGGTTACCGTCCAATTATAGGATATCAGAGACAACTTTACCTATCAAGTAGGAAGAACTCTGTCTTGTAATGTGCGTATTATTATTTGATTCAACAATTCACACCTTTCTCATTTCTCAACTGAAATGGGATTTCCGTTAAGCGTTCGGTAAATTGGTAAATATATCAAACGAGCATTAACTTCTCCTTATTGGTATTTAAAGACAAGTTGGGCAGAATAAAAAGTATAACTAAATTTATTCACGCCTTCAATGACTTGGTCAAAATAAACCAAAAATATTAAAATATACTTTTTGCAGCCTAGAAAAATAATCGAAATTTTAATTTATCTGATTAATTGTGAATGAAACTTGACTAACATTAACATCGCTTTGACGGATTTACAAAAGTCTGCTATTTTATGTATTTAATAGACAAAAATCTTACTCCCATTGTTTTGCAATGTGAATAATAGTCTTGGGCGATCTTGCTTCGCTAAAATGACTCTCAAATCAGTATTAAATTTAAGTTCAAAAAGAAGGAAAGTTCAAAAGTTGCATAGAAGTTTGAAGTTGAAGTTGAAATAATTCAAATGAACGTTAATATTTTGCGTTTTTGGTTAGAAATGATACAATGCCATTTGTTTATGCTTGAAACACTAGTTTAAATCATTAATATTCCACGGATTAATTTATCATTGTGAAAACACATTTCGCCTATATCTCAGCACAAGATTCTACAGCCATATGGCCCACGAAATCTGTGAAATTTATTACTGTCGGGATATCTCATCGTTTTGTAGTTTGTCTCAACTGCGTGGTTAACGTCCCTGTGTTCATTCTTGTTAGTCTTTTATAATTTATATCCGATAACTCTGGGATAATACACAAACGTGTTGCGTGAGAAAACTTGTCAACGTCACGTGATAAGAATGCAGGCAGAATAAGATGACTACAGGTGTGTAGGAACACATTCAAAGCTTTGCACACTCACCTAAGAACGTTTTTATTTCATAAGATATCCAGCAAACGTGATCCCATTACAAGACACCTAGTTTGCAGATCTTTCTGCAGAGGTCTCGTTTATTCTCGTTTACGAATTTTTGTTCGTTTTAACCAATTAAGACAAAACGTTTTCGACGTTTCGAATTGGAGGCTGAGTTTATGAGTATACATCTGACTTCAAATATTAAGTTGTTTGAAATATTCCATAATTGGACGTTAAACCGTCAGAGTGTATACTGATTATACCATATGCCTTCATACAAGGTCAATATATGTTAATACAATGTAATAATACAACTGGTTGGTATGTTTTGCCACCTTGGACACCGCACTTAATGTCGCTAATCTGTCATGGATTTTGCATTTGATTATTCCCAAAGTAGCATTAAGAGAAAACAAAATGAAATAAATAAAGCATGCATATATCTATAAATAGCTGTAAACAAATTATATCTGATTCAGGACAATACGTTTTCTGTGTGTAACAACGCGACATGAAACGACATGAAACCTATTGCTCTCTTGGAATGAAGTTACTACACGATTTATTCCTAGCAAAACTTTAAACAGCATATTTTATCTTTTGCCTACACACGTGTCAGCATTGTTTCTATTACATAAGCTCGGAAAACAAGCGGTCTACCAAAACGTGTAACTCACTCGTGCAGAACCGCTGGTTCAAAGTACTTTTTATTTTATTTATGTTCGAAGGAACTGTCAACTTATTGTCCAATCGTTACGTCGAGTAGAAAAAGTGAAGGTGTTTGAAAACATACAGCTCAATCAATTGAAGCTAACATGTACTTGTGCTAAAAAAAACACCCTTGTCTGAGCACATGTGTATAGCTTGACAACATAAATCTCATAACCATGTAATATTGCAATAAACGTAAAAAGTACAGTAATCAAAGTCCACTTTGTGAATACTTATATGTATGGGTTAACTATGAGTAAACTTCAAGCTTTAAAGCTCATATTATTTAACAACCTATGCAAAAGTTAAGCCGGATTGCGTTTATGTTTCTAAATTCAGCGAATGTGGTGTTTGGCTTGAGTTAATCTCACTGGAAATCGTTTACTGTGCACAGTTGGCCAGCAGATGATTTCTCACAAATCGGTCTCGTTTGGATCTCAGATTTATCAGACTGAAATCGCTGAAGTAGGTACCGGGGTAATACTAACAAACGGGTTTGGACGAGAAAGGTGAGCTATAAAATGTGGATTTGGAAAACTGGTCACAATTTCGATAGTTACGTGATAACATTTATGGTGGCTGATTGCAGCCATTTACATTCTCGCCCTTGGCGGGGGCGAGAACATCACAAAACCCCTGTAATCTCGACTTTCTCGGCCCCCACCAAGGTTGCGAAGTGAGAATGCCGAGATTCCATTTTCAACAATCTCGCCATTCTCGTGTTTGGCGTGTCTGGTGGGGGCAAGAATGTCGAGAAACTCGCCATTTCAATGCTTTCGCGACATTCTCGAAATCTCGAAAGACGAGATTCTACTTTCACAATCGCACTTTTCTCGCCTCGCGGACCTTTCTCGTCCTCGCCAAAGATTACGCGGCCAGACGCGCCTTCGGCGAGGATGAGAAAGTCGAGATTTCCATTCTTTTGGCGATGTTCTCGGCCCCGCCAAGGTCGCGAAAGTCGTTAACATTGGCGTGCGTCTCGCCCCCACCAAAGTCGAAAAAGTCGCTAACATCAACTTGACTCACTTGATATCTTTCCAGTTATGATTGTAACTTTTGATTAAATAACGAATTGCCATTGTTATTTATTCAAGGCTTTTGTTACTGGATTATGAGTTATTAGTTATTGTACTTTTCAGTTAACATCACAGTTGATGTGAGAACCCGAAATAACAAGGAATACTGCCCATGCCATTTATTTGATAGTGTCATCCTGAACATTCAGAAACTTATTGCTGTTGTAATACTTATTACTAAGTATTTATCAATAATAGGTTTGTGAGCGCCACATTATACACATGGTTGCTCCCAGTGAATTTCTACACATCTATTGTTTTAGTTCTTTTTTATTTGTGTTCATATTTTGTCAGACATTGGCTTAACCAACTTTCGTAACTGTTTTGGTGCTTTCCGTTTATCTGCATGCGTATTTTTTGTTATCCCTTATTTTAACAACACCGATATGCTATCCTGCGCATTTTTTCCAGTGCACGTTGTTGTAGCTTTTTTGGACGATGACACCATTTCCCATATCAAATAACCACCAGTCAAATGTATTACTTGCATAAAATGTACACTCTACATGGTCACCGTATCCATCTTGACAGTAATGACAGGTGTTTGAAGAGGAAGGTGTGACAGGTGGTTGGCATTTGAATGAGTATTGTCTTTCTTGTGTATAATTTTATACTGAAAACCTCTCAAGAAAATTAACCATCTCTGAATGCGGGCGGTAGCTGTCGGTAGCGTCGCTTAGATGGATTGAATATATAAACTTTGTCAAAAAACAAACGCAAAGGGGACATATGTCACAAGAACGTGTTGATTTTTTTTGATTTTTTTTTTATTAATATCGTTTTTGTGTACAAGGGCAATGTTTCTCAATGGTTCTGAAATTGGACAACATGGCCGACTACACTTAAAAAAACACGTTGTGGCACGTTTATGCGGAATTATTTGTTAAGCGACACGGAAAATCCAGATTTTGACGAATGCAACTGAAACTTGAGGAAATACTGTTTCTCGATGCTTCTGAAATGGGACAACATGGCCGACTATACTTTAAAAAACACGTTGTGGCACGTTTATGTGGAATTATTTGTTAAGCGACACGGAAAATCCAGATTTTGACGAATGCAACTGAAACTTGAGGAAATACTGGGGTTTTATTCTGGGTATTAAAAGCTGCAATTCTGACAATGATGGGCATTTCCCATTTCACTGCAAACAAGTTACAACATCCAGAGACCTAACCTTGCGAATTGATTGGTCGCCTCCATTTAGTCGGAAGTCACACGGCACATGAAAGCCAGAGAGAACACTATTTCACGCCTTTGGAACAGGTTTCAGCGATTCCAATCTACAGAAGACCGGTCCCAAAGTGGTAGACCTCGCATAACAACTGTAGCACAAGATCGCTACGTCCGGATGCATCACTTGCGTCAATGAACTACCACAACAACGAAAACAGCTGGGCAAGTAGGTTTGAGACGAGTGTCTGCATAAACCATTCGGAACCGACTTCAAGAAGCTAGTTTTCGGAGTAGAAGTCGTTGTCTCCGTTCTGCCACGCCAACATCAATGTTTACGCGTTGGCTGGTTCATTGATGTGCAGGGCTAGAATTGGTGGCGAGTATGGTTCAGCGATGAGTCACGTTTACTTTGACAAGGTCATGATGGATGACAACGCATATACAGACGCCGCATTGAACAACTGCGCCACCCAAATTGACAAATTCGGTGGGCAAGTGTCCTGTTGTGGGAAGCCATCTTCTACACAGGCAGAAATGAACTGGTGCTTGTACAAAGCAACCTGACAGCTGTACGCTATCAGGGTGAAATTCTGCGCCCTCACATACTTCCTATTATGGATCGACAGATAACTCCTTCAGCAGAACAATGCCAGGCCGCAAAGAGTACGTTTAACAGTGGAATACCTAGAGGATAAGAACATTAATGTGTTGCCATAGCCACCAAGCTCGCCAGATCTCAACCCTATTGAGCATCTTTGGGACATACTGGACAGAAGTTTAGCCTCGTGTGGCTTTTTTCGGTGACGATAACGCCTCCTCTGCCGTCGGTGGATAGCGAGAACATTATCACATACTTGTACCAACTGTAACTGTGCTACCCTCCAAAATAAGAGTTTACATAAAAGGCTTGTGATCAGTCAGTAATATGAACGGCTAAGCTTTAAGATATTGAGAAATATGTTTAGACCCTGAATTTATTATTCTTGCAATGCATTTATTTTATTTTATTTTGTCGTTTAATGTGACCCTTTTGAACACACCTTTAACAGGCTTGTGGTCTTGATTTTCACACCTGAAAATTCAACAGTCTCGGTGAGCAGTTTCAATAGATTGGGCATTATCTGGACAGCTTGGAAAGTTCATGAGCAAACGTTTTTCTTTTAGTTCAGCCATTTATTTCTCAGACCCGAAACAAATGTCACGTAAATCATCGTCAAGGCGATCACCAGGCACTAGTTTTAGAAACTTTTTCAATTCTACAGCATATTAAGATAATAAATCACCGTCTCTAGTTTCCGATTATTTGTTGTAAAACTTTCAGTCATTACTAATGGCTAAAGGGCCAGATGATTATGAAGAGAAATGTAAATTTC
This sequence comes from Mopalia ciliata, assembly GCA_034783835.1. Taxonomy (NCBI): domain Eukaryota; kingdom Metazoa; phylum Mollusca; class Polyplacophora; order Chitonida; family Mopaliidae; genus Mopalia; species Mopalia ciliata. The sequence continues at coordinate 8,286 of JAVFBW010165766.1, forward strand.
ATTTTGAGGTCTTGTCTCGAACTTTCCTGGGTGAAATTAAAGTCTAACTAAACCATACGTTCTAGGTCCCATGACTGTCAACAAAAAGGTCACAAGATCTTCTTTGTGTATTTTCTTGTATTTCATTTATGGATACTTAGTGCTCGAATCGTTCATAATATCAGTCACATGTTTCAACAGTGGAATAAAATTCGTCCCGCGCACACGAACTCGCTGCCTTCTGCCACCCTGTATTTATCTTTTTCATTTCGCACAGATTTTAGCGCCTTTTGCTAAAATGTAAACTAAGCATACACGCGGAGTTCCATAGTTTTCGATTGGTTGGATCGCAACATCTTCATCACAAGATTTTAAATCTTTAGCAGACTTCGAGAGTGACGTAAATAACAATTACATCAGCCATGGTTGCACTGAAACTGGAACAGCTTTAATACAGACTTCACAAGTACAAGAGCTATTAAAGGGGGATAAATCATAATGCTTAGTAATACATGACAAAGTTCACCTAGAAATACCGTATAGGTTTCCAGTCAGCACTGAATTGTCCTGTATTCGCCATTTGTAGAAAAACTTTAACAGTCAGCTCTGGATTTAACCACTCGACATTATTTTTATTTAAATTATGGCAGCCAACACTGGCAGGAACCCCATACGTTGTTTTAAGGTGAATTACAATAGCCGGCACTGACTGGGCTCCTATATGTTGTCTTTATGTGAATTGTAGCAGCTAGCACTGAATGGACCTAATGTGCTTTTTTAAAATGAACTATAAATTAATATATGTTTCATCAGAGTGTATTGCAGAGGGCCTCAAGAAAAAGCAAATTAATATATTTGTTTAGAATTTCACCTTCTGTAAAAAAAGATTTCATTCATTGATGTGTTATAATTCTCTCAAATGTGTCTTTTGTGCCATATCATATTTAATTTCTATTTTTTCTTACAGGCGGGAAATTATAGCCTGTATGTTTGCTTCAGCCTCTGGTTGTCAACAAGAAGCATCCAGTCTACACTTTGTTAAGGCTATTATGTCTTACCGATTCAGCTCCGCTTCAACGAGGTCGACCACATTACGCGTAGTCCGTTGGAATAGCACTGGTGTGTGCACCAGGGTCATATTCACATGGAACTATGGTGTCCAGATCCGCGTCATTAAAGGTAACTGTTGCTTTAGCCCACCGCGATGAAAATGGCAAAACAACGGAGGTTTTTACTCACAAATTCTTCTCAATGGCGGTACAAATATTCAATGTGCCTCGATATCACATGGGACGCGGTTTGGTCTATATAAACCTAATCTGCCTACAGACTCCACACTTTCTGTGATAAGATAGCGCATTGGATTGAGTTTGGTGTATGTTTCTTTGTTTGTTTGATTGGTGTTTAATATCGTACATAGCCTTATTTCACTCACATTACGGGTTGCCTGCTGAATGAGTGTTGAAAAACACCACAGATGCCACTTGTAGCAACTTAATACAATACAAGACAATTCCAGAGCGTTATAGCCGGCACCACCTTCTGCCAAAGTTTAAATTTTGTTTACATCACTTTTCTTGAAAAGTCTCACCAGATGCTGACCAAACTTGGTACAAATGTCTTATGCATAAAGAGAATCAAACTTCCCTCAATTTGATGAACTCCGCCTTCAAGCAGTCACCCATAGGAAATTTATTTTCTGACTTTCATCTCGAAAAGTGAAATTCAGCTTCTCTAAAACTTTGTAAAAGAATTCCGTGTGACAAGAGGCTGTGCAAGACAAACCCTGAGCTATGGAGGCTTCAGACTGGGTCACATACCAGAAAATTACTTTGTGTCCCTTAACCTGAAATCGATTATAAACTTCACCCGTTGGTAGAAATTTTCTATCTGGCAGAAGCCCGAGTGGATTAAATTTGTATGTCAACCGTTGGCACCACTTGCATGATGAGAAAGTCTTAATAGGATTTCTCTGTTTCCTATTGTTGAAGTAGACCTCTATAATCTTATATCACTGATTTTTCAACCCAACGCTTAAACCAGTCGTTGAATTCTCGTTAAGGCTACCAATTTATTCTCTTTTCATCGCTCCCCAGCGAACAAAACTAGTGACAATCATATGGAAAAGACGAGACTTTGTCACGTGGTAACCATGTGGATAACCCGTGCCATATTCAAATAAATATGACTAGATATTTCCATGGGATACAATCGGGAATTTTACACGTCATTAACAGGTGGATTTTCCAGGGAATATACACAAACATTTTATCAAGTAATAATTTCAATTGATTTACATAAGAGCAGTATACGTCTTTAACATGTGATATATCCACATAATATACACAAGAATTGTACACCTCTTTAAGACATGATGTTTCAATGGGCTATACACAAGTAGTGTACATGTCTTTAACACATCACAGGTATGCGTCATGCCATTGCTAAACTAGAGAAAGAGGATGCGTGTCTTATATAATATCATCGACAATGGATTATTAAGTCAGCGGCATTAAAAATGTTGACCTGGTATTTACATGTATTTACGCTGATACAAAAGACGACCGAACTCATCCAGCTATCATGCTTGTTTCTTTTGCTTTATTGCCATAAGCAATTTTGTTACGGTACCGTGTAATCTCGCAATGATAAATACAATACTAAGTCATGCGCAACGCCACATGCGGTTAGTTGAGGAGCAGTGAAATGTTCTTAACGGAGATTGGTTGTATGTAGTTCGTTTTTATTTAACTGATATTTTAATACAACCAGCGTATCGACGACTGACACAAAAAACCATGGAGAGCGTACAAAGTGTTGGTGTCCTACAATGGCTAGGATTCGCTGTAAGTCTTCTGGCAGCGTTAATGGCAGGATTATCCACAGCTTTTGATGTGTACGCTATTTCAATTAAAGAGACGTTTCATTATACTCAGTCCGAAGGTAAGGATATATTTATCGGAGTGGCATACCACACTTGACAAATGCATTGTGAAAGATCATTTAAAGATCTGGTGTTCGTTCTTGGATCGGTGGCACAGGGTAATTTGTGGAATCACTTTTTTTTATCTTTTAGAAAGGGAATATTAACAGTATTTTCGGTAGTTTGAGACAACAACTTTTTTAAGGATTAATTTCCTATGGAAA
>JAVFBW010165777.1:0-11074 GCA_034783835.1 Mopalia ciliata
TAGCATCGAGATCGAAACGTCGCTACCCAATTATATTCAGAAGTTGTACATCCATAACAGTCGTCATGTCTTACTGATGTATTTAATGTTTAAATATTTTTATAAGCATAAGGAAGCACTGTAAATGCATTTAAATAAATAGTTGATTAGTTATTATATGAATGTATAAACTGGGTCTGGATTTGAAAACTAAAATAACATATCACAGACCACCAGTCAAGCAAATCAGAGGAAGCACACCCAGGAACAACTTTACAACCCATGCATCAGTGATACTAATATAGAATATTTAAATTTGCCTACACCTCAGCCACATTGAATGAAACATTATAACCCCTTGCTACCACAATATACAGGCTGCAGAGATCTTTCTGTCTGTCGCTAATCTTGCTGGTGATTGCCGAAGCCGGAGACCAAGTATGTGTATTGGCAACTAGCCACAACTGGCCAAGCTGTAAAACAAACCATGGGTGTAAAGCCGTACTAGTCGTACTAACTGGATACACTCCCTTACCATTGTAATGAATGACGCCGAAAATAAATAAAATGTCTCTCTTTTGTAGGCTACATACGACAGTGATGTCAAAAGGGGTTACATTGATGTGTTGTTAAAAAAGCAAGAAGAGTTATCCGCTAAGGGAGATTACTCTTTGTTAACAGACGATCACGTGCGATCCGCATTGAAGGATGCTATGGAATCAGGTTTGTCTTTTTCTTTTCTTCAAAAAGACTCAGGATGCACGTATGTAAAAACTACTTGATTTACACTCCATTAAAGATCGATACAACTGTAGTGGAGTCTCGAATTTATTTCGTGCATGAACCACAATTTCCGTTTGAAAATATGATTTTGGTAAAATGAAAACATTAAACAAACCAGTCCTTCATTTACCCGTGTATTTTGATGCAATTGAACAGGAACCCTGACAATGAGGAGCACAATGATGACTTTTCTTTTGGTCATAGCACACAACCCACACGTGGCCAGAAGGATTCAGGACGAGATAGACCGTGAGATCGGAGGAGATCGTCACCCGTCACTTAAAGATCGTCCTTATATGCCTTATACTGATGCGGCGATCCTAGAGACAATTCGTTTCATAACTCCTGGTCCATTAGCTCTTCCTCACACGACAACAGTGGAGAAGAGATACAAAGAATATCTTCTTCCAAAAGAAACTTTGGTATTTAAATTCTTAGAGATTAATTTAACAGAAAACTATATATATGTTTTATAAAATTTAATTTCATTTAATTCTTTAGTTGTTTATAGAGGATAGCCCACAGCCACAATGCCACTAGGGGATCTCCTCAACAACAATGAAATATTTCAAAAATAGTTTTATTCTAAATTAAACCTTAGAATATTGCAGAAAATGGCAAGCGAACTCATTTAGTTTTATTTCATAAAGAGCCATTTATATATCTCAAGATGTCCAATGTAATTGTTTATATTTACAGCAAAATTCTTCGGCGGTATTTATCCTTTAAGCTTTGGGTATTTGATGTAATGCTGTTTGGCAGATAGGAACTGGGCCGATGTGTGGAAGACACAAAAAGATTATCATACCATGCTCTTTCCTTCTCTAGGTGGTGGCAAACTATTGGGGAATGCACCATGATCCTTCATTATGGGAAAGGCCGTTCGAATGCAGACCCGAACGATTTTTGGATGAGTCTGGAAAAATGTTGCCAAGTGAACATCCAAACAGAAAAAAGTATGATAGTAAAAGTAAAAAGTATTATTTTTCATTGCTTAAATGATAATGAAAAGGCTCTACCTGTTAAATATTAACAGGAGAAATGTTTGACTGATTTGTGTTTAATCTGAGATAGATAGAGTCCCAGGTTTAACGCAGTGTTTAAAAAAACACGTCGTTGCAAAGTACCACATGTGCACTGAATAAATTAACTATGAAGTATAAATAAAAATATTATTAATAATATGCTTGTTAATATTTCAGCCTGACAATCTTCGGAAGTGGAAAAAGAGCTTGTCCGGCGGAAAGTTTTTCCAAGTATTGGATGTTTCTGTATATTACCTCCCTTCTTCAAAGGTTCAACTTTCGACCGGTAGATGGCGTTGAGTTACCATGTTGTGATCCAAGAGAATTCTGTCAGGGCATCATTCAGAATCCGCAACGATTCAAAGTCATAGTTCAATCCCGTTCTTGAACTAAACGTAATGATCTGTGAAACGAAACGAAAAACCGAGAGGAATTTTGCTCCGAAAGTGGCCTCATATTCAAGCTGGAAATCTACCTGTAAACATAACCTTACATGAAGACATGATTTTCCACAAAATATTTGAAATCATTAAACAAAATTAAAAAACATTTCCAGGGGAAGATAACAAAAACTTGAAGTGACCCTTGATAGATTATTATGATAATGTTTTCGTAATAACTAGAAAACAAATCTCAACTTACAACTGTGAGAATAAAAACTTGTAAAATCAAGACTACGATTATCCATGAGACTAACTAGCTTCCTTACATTTTCAGTTAAATTAATCTTTAAACACATCTCAGATATCATACCCGTTCATCTTTGATAACAGGATAGACATCTACAATTCTCGTGTAATAAATTCAGAGTTCGTATCTATCTATACAGCCTTCTGTCATACTGGTTAAATGGACATATAAATGCAAATCAAATATGTCATCGAAATGTCTTTGTGAAGGAGATACACCAATATTTAGGTAAACTACATAAAGGTCAGGTCACCTTGATCCTGCACATTCAGCGGCAATTGACCGCCAAACATTTAACATCTTCTTGTGTTCTAAAAAGTAAGTGATAGGCAATACATTCTGAGCTCTATCAGTTTAAAAACTATTATCTATGTCACGATGGATATTTTGCATTTTAGTTACCTCTTTCTATTTACGATTATGTTTCTTACATTTTATCACAATCGACCAAGAGTGATCTATCCCCGGCACCAGAGAAAATATCTTTCAAAGCGGGTTACTTCCTTGGTAGGCTGGTAAATTATCGTCTAACTAACGCTAAAGTTGCTAAAAGCCAATCGGTTAATCGGTCGATTAATCAATAGATCAATAGATAGGTTAATCGATAGATAGGTTGGTTGATTGATTGATTGATTGATTGTTTGATTGATTGATTGATTGATTGATTGGCGGGTTGGTGTTAGACGCAGTGCTGAATTGAAGAATATCCCTGTTAGTGAGACGCTAGTTTGCTACAACATTGTACAAGTGCTAATTATCGTCTAACTAGCTCTAAAGTTGCTAAAAGCCAATCGTGCGCACCTTAATGACACTTTCTCTCGTTACTCGTCATGTACAGGCAGTCAGTCAACGTGTTATATTTAACGTCACATGATGTTTTGCCTAGAGTAAATGATAATAAAGCCAAAAGTGTACCTTAACGTCAATTTCATCGGCGAAAATTGATGTGCATAGTCGACATCACGGAGGCCCGTTTGTACGAACTGTCACTTTAATCATTGTATATCAATAGGGCAGGGGATATAACTCGTATGAGAATTTGTCAACCAAGTACACACAGCCTTTTTACTTTATTACTTGCCCAATATACTGTATCTGCTGCAACACATTCAGTCTCTAGGAATAACTCCTATTTTTCAAATTTATATTGCAGTGTCACGGCAAGTTACCGTTACCACATTGGACCAAATCGATCTGAGGGTACTTTTTGGCTAACATTTGTTACAGTCGAATACATGGGCCTAAAAATCAGTGAATGGCTCACTTTTGAATCAGATAAAGTCTAACCAAAACAAACCTACACAGACCTATGGAATCTATGGAAACGAACAAATGAGAACAATACCGAGTGCCTGATTTTATGCGGATCGGGCCTGGATTAGGCTGTTTCATATGCCTGTATATTGTCATCTCAGCTGTAATGTCGCCGTGTGTACTCATAAACGTGGATATATTTTCTCTTAAATGGTAGAGAATATTTAACAAGTGAAAGATGAATATGATTGAATAGTACATAATTGATCGAAGATAGCGAAAATAGGAATATGCTCTGATATTTCTGTACGAATATTGCTAGACAGCAATGCAAATGGAATCCCTTAGCTGTGGGAAGAATTAGTGACATATGTGACGAATGTCTAAGAATTACTCAATGGCCATGTCCAGTAAAATAGCTAACGTTACTAGGATTCTGAAAAGAACCCAGAGACAGACAGAAAACTATCAGTTATACCGGCTCTATAACACGGTTATCCTTTCATTCATAGTTTACGAGCAAAAGAATATTTAATAAGTAAAAGTCTTGTGGTAGTAATTTCTGTACACTGTTACACAAATTTTGACAAGTTTCGTTGGGTTATAATATTAGGGCATTCAGAAAACTCCACTTTTAACATACTGGGTTTAACGAAGCATAACGCATATAAGGATTGTTTGTTTGTTTGTTTGATTGGGGTTTAACGTCGTACTCAAGGGTATCTTACTTATATGACGACGTACCAGCCCAATGGGTGAAGGAAACCACCCTCGACACCACTGGCAACAAACAAAGACAGGACGGGACAATTAAAGGACAACAACAACAGGACGCAATACAGACACCACAAACAGATCGGCTACCTGTTCCCTCTAAGCTCTGAGACTACCAGGGCAACATCAAGCTCCCTCCAACCGTCCGCAGAGCAAAAAGAAGCTCCCTCCGAAGCACGCTCAACAGACTGTGGTATGCTTCTTGATCAGTTCCGCTCTGGTATATCAGTGTTTTCACTACTATTAAAAAAGCCTGTTGTTTTTTAATGTACATGTTTTTGTACATGTATTGTACCTATATGACAACGGTGTCATCAGTCAAAGTAGAAGGAATAGAAGTCAGTCCCTTTCATGCAAGACTGTTTTTGCTACTTTCAGCTACTTTTCTACTATAATAGTATATATATACCCTATAACTTCTAGCAGTTGAGACAGGGAAATAGGCTTTCCCACAATGGGTCTAATATGCTATTTCTGTGGACTGTCCTAAAGGCACAAGTTTCCCGACTTCTAGTTATAGGGTATTCATAACGGACTATTTAAACTATGGCATTCAGTAGATATACAGACACAGCAGAGATGCAATTAAACTTCTTCACTCATTTGCAAACACGGAAAGCTGTATATATAAAACAGGTGATTTGATGCCTTCGAGCTTAAGATTGATAGTATAACTCATAAATAAAAAAGAATTCAGAACAAAAAACTAACTTGACTTCAGCCAGGTTTAAAGGTTTTTTTTCACTGAATGAGTTTCCAAAAGAAATGAAATAGTTTTCAAACATTGAGGAAATTAACCAGAAACTGGAGCAAAATTCAATTTTCAAAACGGGCTAACAATATAAACTTGTTGCAGCAATACTTAGTTGCTCTGGGCATGTTTTAGGTCATACCACTGCACTAGTGTACTTCAGATTATTTCCCTCATATCATAATATGTTAGGTGAAGAGCAATACCCTGGAGTGACAGGACAGGACAATATCAGCATGCCACAAATAGCTACAACAAATTGGGTCCTGTTGACCTGAAGCTCTTGAGAGCATCAGGGCAACATGAAACTCACATCAATAGCCAGGTCAACCATGGCACATCAGTAATACGATAAAGACACAAACAACAAACAAACATTTATCTACGCCAAACTAGACACTCTAGATAGAGTAAACAGTTATTGCTCTAATGCTGAAATTCTCAGTAACTTACAGTTTAGAGATAACTTTTTCAACATTTAAATTAATTTGTCAATTTGATTTATTTGTTTACATGATAAGGGGGTTTTGTTGTATTTTTAAAGCCACTTCACTCATATACAGACATGCCCAGTCCTAGGGTGCAGAAACACCACCCTTGTTGTCACATGTAACTAACAATAAAGGCAAGGCAATCAGAAGACACAAAACAAACAACACAAATAGATTAGCTTCATGTTGCCCCTAAATCACAAATAAATGACCTTCATGTTGCCCCTTAGGCCTATTCTCAAATAGATAAGCTTCATGTCGCTCCTTATTCACCAATAAATGAGCTTCATGTTGCCAATTAATCAACAGTAGATAAGATATACATGTAATGTGTTCTCGTACTCAGGAATAGAGGAGCTCCATGTTGCCTCTTACATATAGCCTTCTGTGAGTACCAGGGGCAATACGTAGCTTCCTCCTCAATGAAACTGAAAATAATCTAATATTGTTTTGGTAATCAACAAATAAAGGATTTAATAACTAATGAGACTTAACATGGAAAATCTGTTTACCTTTAGACCAGTCGGCAGTTCAGCATCAGGTAGATTCTGGTTGAAATGAAGGGCGGCTATATGACGTTTTAGACTGACGCTATAATTGAACTCTTTGCCACAAAAACGACAGGTTGTCTCCCCATCATCATTAGGCTGGGGACAGATAAAACTACATTAATAATAATTCTTTAAGCTACAGTGTTTAAATGATCCAAAACTTAAATTTGGTAGAATAATATATACAGTGTAAAACAGTATTAATATCTCCCATTACCCATTATTGTTTGAATGGGATTTAATGTCGTACTCTAGGGTATTTCACTTATATGATGACGGATTGTCCACTTTACACTGTTCTTTGCCCAACTTTGGTATAGAGTCAAGATTGTTTGTTTGTTTGATTGGGGTTTAACGTCGTACTCAACGGTATTTCACTTATATGATGACAAACTGTCCACTTCACACTGCATCTAGCCGTAATACGGTGGAAAACTGGGAAGAAACCTCGTGAAAACCACCCCTGCGATTGCCAGACACAACATATGACTCGCTCATATACCTGAGGGTAGACAGGCGGACTCGGAACCTGTGAACGGTAAATCAAAGCATGTTCAGTTTAGGAAGCGTGCACGCTACCACTAAGCCACAGATGCGGGCCCTATAGAGTCAAGAAGAAACCTTGAATAAACCAGCCCAGCGATTGCCAGAGCCATGTTGTGTGACCCCTCATATTCATAGTCTTCAACAGACACCTGTCCTGTCTATTTTGTCCATTTCTAAAAATTGTTAAAATGATGGGCAGAAATTCAGAATTTTAGCATGGAGAAAATATCAATATGTGCTCATATATGTGATGGCCGTCAGGCAGACTTGATCCATAGAAGTAAGATTAGTAATTTGCAATACCTATAAAAGTCAAATCTTGTTCTTACCTTAGTCTTGGGAGTTGAACTATCGGCTGAAGCCTCCTTAGCGACAATGTCGACTTCTTTTTTTACATCGTTACAAGCTTTCTTCTCGAATTCACTATGATCTGAGGAAGAATCTGAACGTTGGCGTTTTACAGATCTCGTAACAACCTTTCGAACCAAATTCTCCACATCTGGGTCTCGTGAAAGTATGACAGTGCATTTTTCAGAGATATCAGATTTGGATGGAGATGTAGTTGGGGACATTGTAACACTATTTACATCTGGGGGATCCTCCAATTTGATTTTCTTCACCGCAGGAGAACGAACAAAATACTCTTCAATTGATCTTTTTGTTATTGGATTGTTGACTGGTTGAGTGGTATGTGCATCTAGTCCTATCGTACCAGATGAAGGAACATTTTTATTTATAAACTCATCCTTGGTTTGCATCGACCCTTGGCTAGAAACTAGATTCCCAGCATTATTTTCACTTGGTCGATTAGAAATGGAGAAATATTTCAATTGTTGCTGTTGTTGTTCTTTAGGAAATGCAGTGTGGTCATCATCTCTTTCGTATACCTGTTTGGTTATTAGACTCGGGGTTCCACGATTCTTAGCAATATACAGCAATGTCGTAGATTTTCTAGCAGTAGGCTTTTTAAAACCAGTTTGTGGGCGCTTAATCGGTAGTGAGCTCTTAATTTTACCTACATTTGAATTTTTACTCTGAAGTGCATTAGTTGTAGTTTGAGGAACTAGAATTGGGGGTTGTCGTTCAGGTTCTTTGTGTTCATTGGTCAACAGGCCAATTAGCATGTTGCTCTGTTGGTTCACAGATCTAGCTGCTAAAGTTTCTTCGTCTGCTTTCAAAATATCATCTGGGTCAATTTCTTCATAATTTTCGTCACTGTCATTAGCTCTTCTGATACTATCCCAGAAATCCTTGTCAGAAGGGGAAGCATTAGTCTGTTTGGAAGGCGAGTCACTCAGTATTGCGGAGAGTGTTGACTTTGAAAAATCATAAGAACGAGGATCTTTACAACCCGAGGAAATTTGCCCTAGTGCTGTACCTTTAGAACCGGATGTTTGTAGCACAGGTGTGAGATTCTTATTAAGACTGTATGTTTTTACCACAGGTGCAAAATCTTTAGAACTGTATGTTTTCAGCGCAGGTGAACAGTTTTTGGCACTAAATTTCAAATCATTCGAATTTCTGATATCAACTACTTCATTCTCATTCCCTTTTGTTATCATCGATGCTTGTAATGGGGTCATCCATGTTGATCTGGCAATAAATGAACAAAGTTACTAGTCTGGAAAAAAACTTGGATTTGTTTGATTGGGGTTTAACATCGTACTCAAGGGTATTTCACTTATATGACGATGGATTGTCCACTTCACACAGCATTTTTTATGGTGGAAAACCGAGAGGAAACCTCGTAAAAACCATCCCTGCAATTGCCAGAGCCACAACATGTGACTCGCTTATCTACCTAATGGTCGACAGGTTTGTTTGTTTGATTGGGGTTTAACGTCGTACTCAAGGGTATTTCACTTATATGACTACGGATTGCCTACTTCACATTGCACGTAGCCTTATTACAGTGGGAAACCGAGAGGAAACCTCCTAAAAATCACCCCCGCGATTGCCGGAGCCACAACATGTGCCTCGCTCATATACCTGATGGCCAACTGGCGGACTCAATCCTGTGAACAGTACATTGAAGCAGGTTCAGTTTAGTAAGCGAACATGCTACCAATAAGCCTCTGCCTGGTTGACAGGTGGACTCTAACTGGTGGCCAGAGTCTTGAAGCATGTTCAGTCTAGTCAGCACACATGCTACCACTAAGCCACAGCCATGGGCATGGAAAAACTTGGAATAGTATGTGTTTTTTTAATTATCTTTTGGTTACATCACTAACATCCTTAACGCCACGGACAACAAACAAAAACAAGATAGGACAAATACAGGACAATCACAGTTCGTAATACAGAGACATCACAAACAGACTTCATGTTGCCCCTTAGCTCGCAGGTCACCAATGTAATAGGAAGCTTGTCAAAACCTGATCGTTGGATTGATTGATTGGTGCTTGAGGGTATTTCCCTTATTTGACAGCGGTGTATTCCAACAATAATTGACAGAAGCACAACCCAGAAGTGAAACTTTTCCATAATGTTGGAAAGTTAATTTTCCTCCAATGCTAAATAAAGACAGCACTGCTACTCGATAAACAAACTGCTCTTAGCCAGGAGGCGTTATCGATCAAAACTTTTGTCCAACATACTGTAACAGACTGCAAAACTGAAGTTAATGATACATGCAATACTCTCAAGTTCAGTTGTTTGAGTTTATAAAGGTACATGTATGCAACATAAAAATTGGATTAAATTGTGTATTAAATGAGCCACTTACTTCTTTGGATCCACAACCATAGAACTATTTATCTCTTGTGAATGTTTTGCTGAAAAAAATGCAAACAAAATGTCTAAAATCCAATTTTGATTAAACCTTAACAGGGCTCGAAATAGAAAACTATGAATGAACTGCAATTTTTTCCTCCCCTTACAAACAGTAGCACACAAACTAGTGAATGGCAAGCTACTTTCATATTTAGACTGCTAAATATTGAAATCATAAATCAACGATCAATTAAAGGTTTTTTTTAGATAACATGTTTACTGTCAATTCATAAACACAACTAAAGATTTTTGTTTCTGTTTATAAATCAGGATATTCTTACAAACATGCACATGACAAACATGCATTTTGATTTACAATCTTTTTATAATGAAGGCTTGAAAAGGATGGCCTGCTATTCTATTTTTACATTTTTGTTTTAGCAGTCTGTTTTTAATTTGGACTGCTTTGACTTAATTTCGAGCCCTGTACAGCTCCCAAAAGGCCCAAATTAGCATTATCAAAAACGCCCAAATTCATGTGGAGAAATCCCTAAATACAGTTGGTTATTCAATTATTTTCCATGATTGATTTGTTTGCTTGGTGTCAAATGTCGTAAGCTTATTCAAGGGTATTTCACTTATATGACGACGAATTGTCGACTTCACACTGTACACAGCTGTATTACGGTGGAAAACCGAGAGGAAACCTCGTAGATACAACCCTCGCAATTGCCGGAGCCACAACATGTGTTCCATGATTGAGACCTGTGGTAATTGCTTCCCTGAAGATGTCCAAAGTCTGCTCTCCATGGACATACAAAATACAAAATTTCTCCATCGGATGATGGTCTGTAACCCCAAGACCCCCGCATGTGGCACCCAAATTAGAAACCTGTATTTGCCCCTAGAAAATGACATTGAATGATGAATTCTGCAGAAAAAGTTGATAATATAAAATTCATAATAGGCAGAGTAGATAGGCCTAGAGCAGAGGGGACCTAGGCTAGGTCCTACAGCCGCGCTTAACAAGTCAAGAAAACGGCGAAGGTAAGACGTCATTTAAGGCAATTCTGTAACTAATTTATTATAAGAATTTTGACCCTAGGTAGCCTATTAGACGTTTTGGCTGTACGAGTTATAGACGTTTAGGCTTACAGGCCTAGACATTCGTAATTCGGCGAGTGATTTAACGCCTTTACTACTTGACTGAGAAATGATTTCCACTTACCTTTAGTGAACCTCTTGTGTTTATATTATTCACACTATTATTTTTCTGTCATGATCGCCAAATCGTCAACTTTCGTATGAGCAAAATTTAACAGTAAATCGTGAAATCATTGGATTTTCATCGTGCGGGCACTTGTTCTAAGGATTGCCGCCATGTTTAATCGATCAATTTGCTATGACGACAGGGGAGATAAATCCACAACACCCGTAGCATTGTGTGACAAGGCTCTTTAACCATGCTAATAATGAATAATTTTTTGTGTCTTTTAGAAAGTGAAGATTAACAGTATT